>QJNX01000058.1:0-247876 GCA_004155925.1 Monosporascus sp. MG133 | reverse complement strand
TTTTTGGTTTTTTTTTTTTTTTTTTTTTTTTTTTTTTTTTTTTTTTTTTGCTTTATATAACGTTTTGTATATAGGGGCTTTTCGTTACCTTACGTTCGAAAACTTTTATAATTTTTTAATTAATATATTTTAAGAGTTAAAATACGTTTTTATTTACGTACTTTCTTAATCGCATATTTCGTATAATAATTATGCATATATTCGTACCATTTCCTGTTACCGAATTAGGATTCAAGGCTAGCTATTCTTTTCTTCTTTGTTTAGGTTTTATATTTTGCGAATTATGGGGTCGGAAGGGTATATTTCTAAAAGGGGTATTTTATAATTAAAAGTTCGTATTTAATACAAAGTATCGGTAAATAATATAAGTATCCTTCCGTTATAGCCTTTTCGTTTTGTTTTTATCTAAGATATATATAATAAGACTTAGGGTAATTTGGCCCTTAAAGGGTTTTTAAGTATTTATATTTATTATTTGGTTTTATAAATATTTTTTTGTTATATTTTGGCTAATAATCGTTATCCTTTTTAATGCGTAAATGGATATAATAGTTATAATTATGGCAAGCAGTAAAATATAAAAGTTTATAACCGTTTGCTAAAGGTTTACGGTATACCGTATATTCCGGAAAAATATAATATTCTGGGGATAATTATTTATGGTTACCGAAACTTTTTCGTAATTAACCGTTTGGGTCGTATATTTTATATTTTTATCTATTGAAGTAATAAATATATTTTAACGTAATAGTTATCATAACGGCTGCTTATTTTAGATAATATTTGTAAGTTTTAATTATAATATTTTTATAAATAATATAATTTTTATAATTTCGGTCGTCGTTTTTAACCCTATTAATCATAATAATAATAAATTTCTAATCTGCAAAAGTACGGCTTATTTCTTTTTTATCCTTCTTTTCGTTATTTGTTTTTTGTTCGCCCGCGCGGATCTTTTTTTGGGCTGAGGAACTTTTTTTTTGCAAGTTTCTGGGTAAAAAGCGATATTCGTTCTTAAAATAACCCTTTTTGTGATAATTAAAATATTTAACTTTGGACTTATTTTTTTAAAAACGTTTTCGAAACGGTACTGATTCTTTTAGGATATATTTTTATTTTTTTGTTATTAAAACGTTTATAGTTATTTTATTTATTAATTTCCTTTTTTTAATGTACTAACTAAAAGTACGGCGGTTAATAATAATAACGTTATTAATGTAATTTTCGAAAGGTCCGGTTTTAGGTACCTTAAATATTTTATTTTTAACATAAGATTTTAAGTTATCGTACAAAAAGAAAATTACGCGTTTTTCGGTAATTTAAAGATTATTATTAAGCGTTTAAATTTAGTTTCGTATACGGCTACTAACTTAATTTGCTTTAGGTTATGTATCCGTTTAATTGCATGTTATTATTTATTTGTATTTTCGAATAACGTTTAAATTCGTTTTTTAATATATTCGTAATTATTAAAAATATAATAACTAATATCGAAGGATTTATCGCGGTAATTTATCAAGTAAGCTTTAAGGATAGGATCGAATTAATGGAATATTTTTCTAGCAAATAATTACAAAATAATAATTTATTTTGGTAATTTTCCGTTAAGATATTTTTATATTATTTAAGGTAAAGTTTAGTTTCGATTAAAGAATTTCTTATATTAATAAATTTATTATAAGCCTCAGGGGAATTAGTTTATAGTTTTTAATTCTAAGCATTTTATAATAAACGGGAAAAAGTATAACTCCTTTTCGGTCGTTATTAAATAAGGGGCAAATTATTGTTTTTAATTAAGAAGTAAAAGTTTTTAAGGGAAATATAGGAATCTTTATTTGTTATACGAATTTGACGTTACTTTTTCTTAATCTTATAACTTTTTCGGCCGAAAACTTTCGTCGACTTTTTGGCTGTAAGTTTTTTTTCTTTTTTTTTCCGGTTTCCGGATTATATTTCTCCTTAATCTTTTTTTTTTCTTAATTTAATTCCTTAAGCTAGACTTTAATAAATTCCTTAAAGGTAAGGGTAAGTTACTATCGGGAAATCTTTTTTTTAAACCTTTAGCTTTAGTAAAAAAGAGTATTATATTATCTATTAAGTAAAAGATTTTTTTAAAAGGGGGTAGACTATTTAATCTGGTTATTAATTTTTTCTTAGTTAATAACGGAAATCGAATATATTATTTATTTTCTAAATATCGTTTTATAATAATATTTTCATTAAGTTTAAAAATATTTCTCTTAATTAAACTTTAAATTATTCGTTAATCATTAATTAATAAATTATTAAAATATAACGAATTTGTTATATATTTATTTAAAAATTTAAGTAATATCCGAAATAAAGATTTTAATTAAAAAATAATAATTATATAATAAATAAATTATTTGTTAAAAAAGTTTGCGAATATTTTTTTAATCAGAAAACGATACCTTTAGTTAAAGAGTTAGATTAAAAGTTAAAAAGCGAAATTAAATAGGTATTATTTACATAAAAACCCGTTTGTTATATATCTATTCCGAATTTAATAAATATGTTGTAGATTTGTGTGACCTGTATAATCTGGTCCCAAATTATCCAGATCCACCAGATCACTTTAATCTTGGCGCGGGGAAAGCGAAGCTTTCCTTACCCGAAGATCAGCCGCAAGAAGCTTATACCAGGCCCTAAATGCAGGTTTCCCTAAGGACAGGAACCCTTTGTTCCTGTACTGTAACATTATTATATAAAACGGTTACTTTTAAGTTATTATTTAATTTAACCCTTTTCAAATTTATATTATTATTAATTTAATTTTAGTATGAAACTAATATATTTTCTTTTTTAAGTTAAAATTATAATACTTAACATTTTAGGTATAAATTTTAATATAAACGAATAAATAATTTTAAATTTATTAAAATATTATATAACGTAAGTTTTAACAGGCTTTTCTTTTTATTATTTTTAAAGAAAGCCGGTTTTAGATTAATTATTTTTAAACCTTTTTAATTTAATTCCGAATTCTTTTGATATAATATTTAAAAAGATTATTAATCTTAATTGTAACCGATATAACTTTTCTTTTTAAAAATTTACTTTAATTAAGTTAAGGCGTTGCCATAAAATAAAACCTAAATTTTTTACGGATCACGGATTTTCGGTCATTTATATCGCTTTTTTTTTATTGTTTTAACTTAAAAATATACGTTACAATAATATAATATATTTATTTTTAGTTAGAAAAAATACTTAAGCCGCTTTATTTCTTTTTAATATCGGATTAAAATAACTTAAAGTTAATTACGCGGATTTTATATAGTTTTAAAATGTTTTAATTAAAATTTAAATCCCTATAATAAACGTTAGAGTTAATTAACGCGGAATTTCATTATTTACTTAAAAAATAAGTAAAGGTTTATAATACGCCATTATTTTTATTTGTAAAATTTAATAAAATTAAATTATCGGCTTACGTCGCGTTTTAAACCGATATTTTAAGGTTTTTTAACCGAAAAGATAATATATGTTTTCTAAATGTTAACCTAACCAGTATATTCTTTAAGTTTAAGAGTTTTAAAATTTTAATTCGTTTATTAGTTTATATATAAACTTTATTAAAAATTTAATTATTCCTGTAATCTTTTTTAAAAGAAATCGTTAAGCGTTGTAAATTTTATATAGAAACTTTTAAGGTATATATAAATAATCTTTAACTTTTAATTTAAAAAAGATATTAAATATATCTTAAATTTGTAATCACGTTATAAGGCGTAATATTTCGATATTTATTATACTGTAAAAACTATTTAATACAACGTTTAAATATGTTATTTTCTTATAAATTAAAAAAGGTTTAAATATTTTTGTTTAATAATTAAGTTATCGAACATTTTAAAAATATAAGAATGAATTTTCCGTATCCTTTTTAACTTATTTTTAATAAATATATTCGTATTATAAAATTTTTATTAAATATTACGTTTCTTCCGAGTTTTTTATATACTTGTTCTAAAGAAGAAAATTAATTTTTAACTCGGGTACTTAACGTTATTTATTAATGTTTACGATAAGTATAAAATAAGTAACGGGATAATGATAATTAATAATCATATTAAACTTAAGACTTTTTACGTATTATAAATAATTATATAAATGTATAAGTTTAATGTTCCTTTGTGATTTAAAATTATTAAGAGCTTATAGGTATATATAGTCGAGAATTCCATTAGATAAGCTTGGACCATTAGAATCCTTAACGTTAACTATATAGTTTATAAACTTTATCAACTATTTTAAATGATTTTCGTATATATTATTAAAATTTTTAACCCATAACTTTCTCAGCTTTCCCGATATAACGTTACGTTAAACGAGACTTTTATAAAAACTTTAACAAGAAGCTAAAACTTTTAAGAATTACTTTTTCGTTTAAAAGTTTATTTTTATCATATTTATTTAACGAAAAACCTTCCGAATACCTTAAATATAATACGCGTTAAAAATATAGCGGGGTATAAAATATTAAATCCTTTACGAAAAAATATTAAAACCTATAACGGATATAAGGGTTAACTAGTTATTATTACAGTACAGGAACAGGGGTTCTTAACTTTGGAGAAACCTATTCTCGGAGGTCTTTAAAGGAGGTTCCGACCGGGTAAACTTCGGATAAGGAAAGGTTTAGCTTCCCTGCGCCAAGATTTATGTAATTTAATTAATTTAAGTAATTTAAGTAATCTGGAATTAAATTACGTAAATTATATAAATTATATAAATTTACGATACGTTTATTAAATCCGGAATAAATATATAATAATCGGTTTTTTATATAAATAATACTTATTTAATTTCGTTTTTTAATCATGAATTTAAATTTTTAACTAAAAGTAATTATACCGTTTTTTAATTAAGGAAAAAATTTATAAATTTTTTTAATAAATATTTTATTTATTATATTATTATTATTTACAAATTAAAAATCCTTATTTCGGATATTATTTATACCTTTAAGTAAATATATAATAAATTTATTATATTTTAATAACTTTTTAATTAATAATTAACGAATAATTTAAGGCTTAATAAAATATAAATTTTTTTAAATTTAATAAAAAATTATTAACCGGATTATATAATTTACCTTTTTATTAAAAAATTTTTTATTTAATCGATAATATAATATTTATAATTACCAAATTAAAGATCTAAAAATTTTTTTTTTTTAATAATAACTTACCACTACCTTTAAGGAAATAAAAAAAAATATTGAAATTCGATTTAAAAAATCCGACAAAAAAAAAGAAAAAATTAAAAAAGATTTAACGTAAAAATTAAAAAAGGAAAAAAAAGGAAATTTATAATTAATAAACGATTAAATTTCGTAAAAAAAAAATTATAACCTTTTAAAAAAATACCAAATTTAAATAATAATTAAAACCAAAAAATTTTGCGTTTTTTTTTAAAATTTCAGCCTTTTTTTTAAAATACTTATATTTCGTTCGAAAGTTTTAATACTTTTTTTATTTAATTACGACCGTAAAAAAACGGTATTTTTTTTTTACTTCCCGAAAAAATTTAATATTAAAAATTATAAATTAATTATCTTTAAACCTTATAATAAATTTACGGATATAAAATTTTTTAATTAAAATCCGACTTTATTTTAAATAATATAAAAATTTCTTAACGGAAAAATACCAAAAAGTAATAATTATTTTTTAATTATTCGTTAATAAAATATTCGATTAATTCGAACTTATTTTTAACGATTATTTAATAAATCCCTTAAACAAATATTTAAATATTATTAATTATATTTTTAATAATTATGGAAATTTCGAAAAATAAATACGGGTTTTATTTAGCAATATAAATAAATAATAATATACGGTTAAATAAATTTATAAATTTTAATAAATTACGTTAGTAATTAAATATACGATTAAGTTTAACCGGTTAAAAATTATTTTTAAGTTATCTTAAAATACGTTATTTTTCCCTTATTATAATAACTTAAAATTTTAAAAGTAAGGATAAAATATCTAAGGTACTTAAAATTAATTTTTTTTAAAAATTATATAAATTAAATTATTATTTTTAACCGATATATTTTTAATCGATACCTTAAAAAAAGTATTAATAAACGAAATAATAATAAACGTTTTAAAAAAAAATAAAGGATAAATTTAAAAAAAAAATTAATATGATTTTAACGAAATCTAAAAAAAACGAATTTAAAATTAAATATTTTAATTATAACAAAAAGGATTATTTTAAAAACGAATATTATTTTCTAACAAAAAAGGAATATTTTTAAAAAAGTTTTTAAAAGGATAAAATTTTCCAGCCTAAGAAAAAAATCCGTACGGCCGAATAAAATATAAACAATAAGGAAAAAAAAAATAAACGTTACTTTTGCCGATTAAGAATTTATTATTATTATAATTAATAGGGTTAAAAATAACGATCCAAATTATGAAAATTATATTATTTGTAAAAATATTACGGTTAAAATTTATAAATATTATTTAGGATAAACGAATTTTAAAATAATTATTACGTTAAAATATATTTATTATTTCGATATATAAAAATATAAAATATATAACTAGAACGGTTAAATACGAAAAGATTTTAATAATTATAAATAATTATTTTCCGAATATTATATTTTTTCCGAATATATAATATACCTTAAATTAACAGATAATTATAAACTTTTATATTTTATTATTTATTATAATTATAATTATTTTATCTATTAACGAATTAAAAAAAACAACGACTTTCGGCCGGAATATAATAAAAAAACGCTTATAAAATTAAAAAATAAAAATAAATATATAAAAATTTTGTTATTTATATTCCGAATTAAAATAAAATTAAAAAGTTATAACATAAAAATATTTATATTATAAGTTAATACCTTACGATAAATATTATTTCCTAATTATAAAATTATCTTTTTCGGAAATTTATTTTTTTAATTCCAAAATTCGTAAAATATAAAAATTAAAAGAAAATAAAAAAAAAATATTTTTAAATATTAATTCGGTAATAAGAAATGGTTTAAATATATAAATAATTATTATATTAAATACGTAGCCCAGAAAATACGTAAATAAAAATATTTTTTAACTTTTAAAATTTATTAATTAAAAAATTATAAAGGTTTTCAAAAGTAAGGTACCGAAAAGCCCTTATATATAAAACTTTATACGAAAAGAAAAAATACGGAATTAAATCGAAATTTTTATTTATTATGAAAATAAAATACTTAACGCCATACTTAATTCCGGAGCAAATGGAAATTTTATTTTTATTAAAATAATTAAACGATATTAAATTTTTTAAAAATATAAATAATCATTATATACATTACGAACGGTTAATAAAAACCTATTGATTTACGATAATAATCGAATTTTCCGAAAAATTAAAAAATTCGTAATTTAAATATAAAAATATTTAAAATAAATTATTTTTAATATTACCGATATTTTAAAATATAATATTATTTTGGAAATATTATAATTTCGTTTTAATAATTTATTAATTAATTAAAAAAAACGGACGTTTTTATAAGATAATTTTAAAAAAAGATTTTATAAAATTTATTATACGATTAAGAAAATTAAGGTTTTTAACCTTATAATAATAATATCTTTTAAATATCGACGGTTTAAAAAATTATTTAAAAAACGAATCCGAATAAAATTATTAAATTATAATTAATAAAATTATCGAATTTTTGTTAAAAAAGGATATTATCTAAAACTTTATTAAATTTATTATATAAATTTTAAAAAAATTAAAACTTTTTAAAAACGTTTTTAACGAAATTTTAAAAAAGGTTATATTTAAAAATCCGAATTATTTATAAATTATTTAATTATAATAATACTAAAAATAAAAAATAACAAAATTAAAATCGATAAAAATAAAAATTTAATTTATTAACGAATTTACGATTATAAATAATTTAACGATATTATTATCAAAAATAAATATTTTTTAACGTTAATAAATATTATAAAAAAATATTAATAAAATTAAATAATTTATAATTTTAAATTTATTAAACGGTTATTATTTAATTTAAATAATTAAAAACGAAAAATAAAAAATTATTTTTTAAAATTATTTATAGGCATTAAAAATATAAAATTATGGCTTAAGGTTTAATTAACGTTTAAATTAATTTTTAATATATATTTATTATTATCTTACGGAAATTTTTAAATAAATTTATTTTCGTTTATTTAAACGATATTTTTATTTATTTAAAAATATTAAAAAAATATTAAAAATACGTTATTTAAATATTAAAAACTTTTAAAAAGTTTAACTTATTAATAAACGTTAAAAAAAACGTTTAATATATTTAAAAACTAAATTTTTTAAATTTTATTATTATCCCAGAATAAATTTAAATCCAAAATTTTAAATTAAAAGTTATCAAAAATTAACCGATCTTTAATAAAATTATTATTATTAATATCGGATAATTTTTAAAATTTACCGGTTTTATACGGCCTTTAATTTAAGATTATAACAAATTCGGTAACCCTTTAACTAAACTTATCATCAAAGAATACGTAAAAAAAAAATTAAAATTTTTAAAGAAAAAAAAAATTTTCCAAAAAATTAAAAATAAAATTATTAATACCTTAATAATTAAATTATTAAATTATAATAAAAAAAACGATTTAAAATAAACATTTTAAATTATATCCTTAAAATAATTTTAAAATAATTAAAAAATAATAAAAAATAATATTTAATAACGTATTTTTCCAAAACTTTTAAAAATATAAAATTTAAATACCTTATTTATAATAAAAAATTATTTAATGTTTATTTAAACTATAAAAATTTTATTTAATTTATAACAATTTAAAAATTAAATAAATGCCATAAAAATTAAATAATTTTCTTATCCAAATTTAACTTTAAAATTTATTATATTAAAAACAAAAAAAATATTTAAACCGATATTTTAAGCCGAAAAAAAAATTATAACTTTAAAATTTCCAAACGTTATATATAAATATTATATCGTAAAAATAATAAAATAATATAATTATACGTAACCTTAAAATAACTTATTCCAAAAAAATTAATTTAATTTAAAAACTTTTACAACCTAAAAAAATAAAATAAAAAAATTAAATAGTTACAAAAAATAATAACGACTAATTATTATTTTACGGCAAAATTTACGTCCCCCGTTAATAACCAAAAAAATTCGTTAAAAAAACTTTACGAAAATTTTTTATATAAATACCAAAAAATATTTAAAATTATTAAACGATTTTAAAAAAAATACGACTTTTTAAAATTTTGCCGGATAATTAAATAAGTAATTAAAAATTATAACGTTTATAAAAAGGTTAAAATAATCCGTTATAAGCTATATAACTTAATATAACCTATAAACGTACCTAATAAAACATAAAATATTATAATTTAAAATTTTTTTATTAATTTTTTTATATCAAAAAATCTTATTATTAGAATTAAATATAATATAATATGGATACTTATTAATAAATTTACCAAATATAAATACTTTTTATGCTTTATAAAAACCGTAACAGTAAAAGAATTAACTTACGTTTTTATTCGATATTATTTTAATAAATATAAAATATTAAAAAAAATTATTTTTTAATCGAAATAAACTTTTTATATTTAAATTCGATATTAATTTTTTTAAATAAATTAATATTAAATTTAAAATTTCGATAATTTACTATTTTTAAACAAATAAATAAACGGAACGATTAAATTAAACCTTAAAATAATTAAATTAAATTTTTATTATTTATATAAATAACTTATAATATATTTATAAAAGAAAATATAAATATATTACTTTATATAATTATATATAAATATAACGTAATAATTTAAAAACGTAAATAATTAATACGTAAAATATTAATTATTATTATTATAATTTTACGAATAAAAATAATAATAACAAAAATTAAAACGATATAAACTTAATTTTAAATTAAGTTATAATTTTTATAATAAAAAATAATTTAATATTATAATAAAAAAAATTAAAAAATTAATTTTAATAAAAGGAAATAAAATTTATTTATTACGTTAAAAACAAAACGTAACGTTAAATCTTTTTTAAATCAAAACAAAAAAACTTAATAATAAACTTAATTTTAAAAAACTTAATCCGTTTAAAATTAAAAAAATTATTTCGAAAACTAATTATAAACTATTATTACTTAAGATTATAAGGATATACCTTATATTCCATATTTCCTTATTAAAACTAGCCCCAAAAAACGTTCCGTTTAAAAAAAACCTCGAAATTAAAAAAAACGATAACGAATACGAAATCGAAAAAATATTAAATTTTAAAATAATCAAAAACAAAATTTAATATCTGGTTAAATAAATAAATTACTTATTTAAAAATAACATATAGAAACTATTTAAACACTTAACGAATACGATAAACCTAATTAAAAACTTTTATCGGCAAAATTTTAACCGACCGTTTCCAGCCCAACCAAAATTGCAAACGATAACGGTTTCATATCTAAATCTAAATTTAAAACGTTCCAAACGAAAAAAATAAATACCTTTACGGTAACGTTTATTTCAAAAGCAAACCGCGTTTATTTAACCTTTATACGACGTTATTCCTTTTTTAATTTTTTTCGTTTTTTTAATTAATTTAATTCCAAACCTTTTTTTAAAAAGGTTTTGTTAAAAACGTAAACTTTTTAATTTTTTAATAAATTCTTTCGATTTTTCGTTTTATTAATACCGTAATTTAGCTAACTTTTCTTTTATTACCTTTTATTTCCTTTTCGTAATTTCTTAAAACGTTAAAAAATTATTTTCAGTTTTTCGTTACTTTCAAAATAAACGATTTTAAATTTCGTTTATTTGTTTTAAAGAATTTATAATTAAAATGTTACAAAACGGACGTTAACGGCAAATATATTAATTATAACTTTAATTCCTTAAAACGAAAGAATAATCGGTTTCGTTAAAACGAATATAATTAAAGTAAAAAAATACCTTAATATTAAATATTTTTATCGAATTAATACGAATATTACGAAAATCGCGTTAATTCGAACGTAATTTTCTTTTTCCTTTTTCCTTTTAAATATAACTTATTATAAAAAAAAAATTTAAAAAAACCTTTTTAATAAATAATAAAAAGGTTATTTACGGTTTTCTTTTTAAAATAAAAATCTTTAGAAAAGGAAAATAATATTATAATACAAAAACAAAAAATATTTAACTTTAAAAAAACCTATTTTCGGAAATTTTTAAGAAAAGTTCCGATTAAGTAAATTTCGGACAGGGAAAAACTTAACTTCCTTACGTTAAAATTTAAGTAATTTAATTAATTTAAATAATTTAAATAATTTGGAACTAGATTCCGTAAATTACATAAATTATATAAATCTATAATACGTTTATTAAATCCGGGATGGATATATAACGATCGGTTTCCTATATAAATAATACCTATTTAATTTCGTTCCTTAATTATTAATTTAAGCTCTTAACTAAAAATAATTATACCGTTTTTTAATTAAGGGAAAAATCCGCAAATCTCTTTAACGAACACCTTATTTATTATGCTATTGTTACCTGCAAATCGAAAACCCCCATTTCAGATACTGCTTATACCTCCAGGTAGATATATAACAGGTTCGTTACAGTTATTAGACCTAATCGTACGGTTTATATTAACAGTTATATTATAAAATCCGGGTAATTTTATTAAAAAATAGTTACGTTTAAATAATTATAAATATTAAAGGTAATATAAGTAATTAAGTTATATTATAAGCTAAAGTTATTTATAAAAAAACTAATATATTTATAAATATATTTATTAAGATAAATTAAGATAAGTTAAGATAAATTTAACTCTTTATATAAATCTTAAAGCTGGATTAAGATGAATTTATCGAACCCTTTAACTTTATGTTACCTAATAGCTTTATACTGGTAGACCGACCGTTCTTTTATAGCCCAGCTTATCAGGCTATAATAAAATATAAGAAAGAAATAAATTAAGATAGTTAAAGCGATCTTTAAGGATTATATCTTCAGAAATAAAATTATTATTAAATTAATATATGATATCGGGGCTTTATAGCAGCTATAAGCCTGTGCTTCCACGCGGTTGTTAAGTATTATCGCCTGAGTTGTATAATAATCAAGATCTGAGATCCAAAGCACGGTTTTGTGATGATTCTCCAGCCGCGCCATTTCAGCGTCTTCGTCCATCCGACTGGGTGTATCTAGGAGTCGACCCCTTTCGTGCTCCATAAACGACTTCGTATTATCTCTATAGCGAAGGCAGCATCGGCGGATACAGCTAACTGCATCTTAATGAGGCTTGTCCTGACTGGCTTCCAATGAGTTTCCCAACGAATATCACAGGAGAGATAGATTTCTCTGACGAAGTCGTCCACGAATAAGCAGTAAATTTGTTGGCATCCTGACCACAAATATCGATAGACATTCAGAAAAAGTGCTTGAATGCCGGTACTGCTGTCGATTATATTTACAGTATGCGAACTGACGAAATCCATATAAGGCGACCACCCTATCAACGCTCCACCCCCTCAACGCGCCGCCATTTCCCATACAAAATCAACAAAACTGCATATTTATAATTAATTAACAAAAATAGATATCAACGAACGGCCAACAGAATAATAATTAAAGCCTTTAAATAAACCGGTTTACATATTTTTATTTAATACTATTAATATTTATGCGAATAAAATTAAGGTTAAAGTTACGAAAGTATAACGTTAACAATATCCCATACAAATTATATGGTGGATTGTTAAGCTTTAGCTTAAAAGTTAATGATAAATAACCACATAACGAAAATAGATAAAAATATAGGCTGTTCGGCTAATTAAATACAGCTCATTTCGTTATAAGTTAACAAAACGTATACATATATATCTTTATTATTCGTCGTGTTATTAATATTTCAAAATAAAGCCTTATTTTCCCATATAAAATTTTCTCCAGTTTTTTTTCACTTTTAGTTTTTATATTATATCTTTTTATTTAATAAAGATATATGAAAAATGGAACCGTATTTATATAGCATTTATTATTAAATAACCTTATATAAAATATCTTTTTAATATCTTTATTATTAAAAAGATCATGAATTTTTTTAATATTACATATAAAATGTACGGTAAACCGTTATATTAAATATAATAAAAATATCTAAAGATATTACGTAATTAACACAATTTTCCCAAGATTCTTATTTCGTGAAAGGCTTAAAGTTAATAATAATACAGAAAATTGCTTAATTTTCCGATTTTTATTGGAATTTTAAAATATTAATGAAAATATAGTGGTTTTGACGATTTTGTATGGGAAATCGCTGGCGCGTGGAGGGGGTGGAGCGTTGATGGGGTGGTCGCCTTAATCAATAGCGACCCTTTTACTATTAGCAATGGGATGGAAATATGCCTCTTTCTTTAGGCCAAATCGCGTACTAATAAGTATAACGCCACGAGTGAGGCCCACGAGTAATAGAGCACCTCCCAGGTCAAGCGAAATCCTGAGTGTTTTCAAAATCCCATCTAGCTGATCTGTCACCTGATTTGCAGCGTCAATACGATTGGACGGAATAGCTCTTAAACCTCTTGGCGCTGCGCTGACAATAAAAAGGTCCAGCCTGGAAGATGCTACCAGGGGCCAGACCTGATCAATTCCTCCACTCAAAGTGCGTACCATTGCCATATATTAGTAGGACCGCTCAACTGCTTGTCAGTTTAAGTAACAGTTACAGTCGTGGTACCCTAGACCCAAGATTTCCCTTTTATGGATATGCTATGGCTTAACTTAAGCATACATAGCATCATCACAGCATACACATGTGTTTTTATCGCAAAACAGGCCAGGTTACCTAGGGATTGCTTCTATTATTTAGCGGTTGTCATATAAACCCTGCAAAGTCGGTTAAGCAAGTGGCAAGCCAGGATTCGACCAGTCCTCCGCCCGATCACTTACTTTGAGAGCTTGAATTAAGCATCCAGCACAAGTTCTAGTGGAGCATTTAGATTGCGCTAAAGTGGTTCACCCTGTCTGGGGTAGTATTGTACGGTTTCAATATCTGCTAGGCAAACCCTGGAAAAGAATCCCGAGAACTAATCCACGGGTCCAGAAGCGTCACTGTAGTTCCAGTGCCCTTTATTAATCGAGTTACTTGACTTTTACCAATATTTCCATATCTGACGTGAGTGCCACTTTAATCAAATGTGCGTTCTTTGATCAAGTCCGCAGCCTGTGAATTGGTCAGCAATGCCCCCTGCCTCATCGCGAACGGGTAACACACCTTCTCTGCCACAGCGTAAAACTGTTATCTGAGTAGTTGCGCCAATCAGCGTGGGCATTATACTAGCATCGATGACGGATAGGTTACGAGCGTCGTATACCAGAAGCTGTTCGTCAACGCAGCCGCCATGCTCACGCGGAACCTTGGCATATGAACCAACAGGGTGGTAGATTGATGAGATGATTTGGTTCCTGGCCCAGGAAATGAGCTGTTCTGTAGTCTGGACAGAGGTCCCTGGAGATAGCTCCTGAGGCGAATACGGCTTGAACACTTCCGATGCCATGTATCGTCTCATGAACCGAATATTCTCAACCATAATCTCAAGGTCAATCTCATTGGTTGCGGCGCGGTAATCAACAATCACGTCACCTTGAGGCTCGGCGGGGTTAAGTGTAACGACGCCGCGTGAAAAGGTGTGCAAGCTCTGGATGGAATCACCAGGGCCATTCATCATCATGGAATTGACGGTGGTATCCGGAGCCCGGAGCAAACGCGCGTACACGGCCTGCTGCTGGCGATAGCCCTCGATCTGCTTGGGTGTGTATGACGAAGGCAGATGAGAAGCTGGGTCCTGGCCTGCGTACTTGGAAGTGATAGTTTTGTAATTACAAGGAGACAACACGGAAGGCCAACCTGCGCAAGCAGATTTGGTGATCCGGCCATGCCACACCCTGTTTCACCACCTGGGTTCCTCCCCCCTGTCAAATCCGTTAGCATCAGGAGTTTAACAAATACGATGACGACGGATGTTTACTGACATTGATAGCGAATCTAGGGAATGTAGCTATGGTCTTGGAAGTTCGAACCAACGCCGGGTAGATCAACCTTCACTTCGATGCCAACGTTCTTAAGTGCAGCATTTGGACCAATTCCACTCAACTGGGGAATCTGAGGAGTGTGAATGGTGCCAGCAGCAAGAATGACTTCGCGGCGAGCTTTGACCGTCCTCGGCTGGGTGTCAGTACTGTTGACTGAGACAAAATTGAACGCCAGTCGCCGTCACGTCTTCGTCAAAGAGAATGCGATTGACCTTGGCACCCACGGTAAGTTGGTAGTAGTCACGGGCGACATTGTCCCAGTGACTAGTGCGAGCGTATGATAGGAGGTTGGTGCCTGGAACATGCGACCTAGAATACTAGTACAGGCCGTTCTCGCTAGAGCCAGAGTCTTCGGCAATGTTCATGCCCGGGATCGACACCATGGCGTCGTACAGTATGTCTTGTCTGGCATCAGTTGAAATCTCATTACTAAAGTAAAGTGGAGGACATACTAGTAACATTTGCTGGCCTGCCATTGCCATATGCAGCGTAAATTGGTGTTGTGCTACCCCAGTAGTTCTTGTTGTATTTGGCGTGGAATTCTGTGGCAACTTCTGGGGCGGGTGGACTCAAAGTGATCCCTTATCAAGCAGCTCAATTAATCACATACCTGTGAAGGATGTCTGTCTAAGAAAACCTCTACCTTTCTGAAGTAGAGTACCAGACCGTTCCAGTCCCATGTTGAGCCGGGACCGCCAAGCTCTTTCCAGGCATCGTACTCTGGTTTTGTGCCGCGCTGCAACTGGCGACAGATACTCTTTGGCAACCAGGAGAGCCTCGCTGGGCTAATATTTTCATTCCTGACTCTTCTTCTATGGAAGATACCTGCGTTCTGTGGGCCAAATAATTGTTTCATAGATTCAGCAATTGTGATAAAGCGAGTTAGGTCGGTTTTTTCACGGCTTTTACGACGAGCTCGCTGTGATTGCCACGTCCAGTCTGGCGACCCTGGAACAGATTTTTTGGCTTCTGTCTGCTGCTCCAGCGTGATTCCGGGATGGACCGAATTTTGTTGAAATACTTAGGGGTTAGTAGAACCAAAGTTTTGTTCCTCGATTTTACGTGGAATGGTTTGTCGGTATACTATCTGTCGTCAGTAAGGGTAACAGTAGACCGCGAAGAAGTATAGGGTTGTGGCTAGCGTATGGCGCGTAAGATATCTCCTACCTTGCCGCAGCCATATGTAACGGCAGCCCGCAGTTCAAGCTCGCCATCCCGGGCTGAGACGGTTGGAAATTCCAGCCTCTGACTTCGCGACTGGATAAAGGGACACCAAGAAGATTGCAGCCAGAAGGAAGTTGCTGCTGAAAACTGTAGGGGAAGGCAAGGTCTCGTACAACGGATGGAACTCCATGGTGGCTGCCTAGGAAAAGGAAGCATGGCAATGAGAACCTGAAAGACAATAAGGGGCAGTTCGCACACTTCAGAATCAGCAGCTTATTCGGAATATATTTAGGTTTTTCCGACTATATATTTATGAGGCTTATACCCAGGCTACCTTTATTTTTGCTGATGGGTTAATCCTTATTTTTCGGCTCTACACCTAAGTAAAAATAACAATTTTTTAAGTTTATTAAATATACGAACATAAGTTTCCAGCTACGAGGTTAGTATTAAGGTATAGTTCAGGACACTTTAGCATAACTTGCTACTTGACCTTTTTAAGAGTAATAATTACAGGGTTCGGAAATAAAAATAAATTAATTATCAACTTGTAGTTAATTTATTATTAACTTTGTAGGTGGAAACTACTATCTATACGTTTAATAAATATAGAACTATTATTTCTAAATAACTTTATTACCGAAAAATGAACCTAATAGCGCAGTAAACATAGAGATATCTAAGGTATAAGCCCATGAAATATATCGTCAGAAAATTCTAAATATGCTTAAAATAAGCTACTAATTTCAAAATGTTTTAAATTACCCTTGAGATATTTTCGGTATATTATATCATAACTTGCTAAATAACCTTTTTAAGAGCAATAATAATAAGATTCGAAATTTTTAACGAAATTTTAAGGAATTAAATTAAATTAGCAGTCGATGTATAATTATTTTAATACTAATTTTATAACTGGAAACATATATCCGTACATTTAATAAACTTAAAAAAACTATTAGTTTTAATTACGTATATTACGGAAAAATAAAGGTTAACCTATTAGCAAAAAAAAGATATCTAGGATATACATGGGCTAGCTAAAAGATACGTATTATGACTAAAAGGCTTGGTCTACTAGCAAACGATCGGAGGGTGTAGGATATATCTCCGACGTAAGTCTTAAGTTACGTAGTTAGTTCGAACCAGTTCGATATAATTAATTAAGTTAATAAGAACTTAGAGTCTCGAACCGGTCGAATTAAGATAACGATTCAAAAATATTCGACGTGCTTAAAGGTACTGTGTTATTATAATTAAAATCGAATTAATTTAAATTTGTCGAATTGAAAAAAAATACGTTTATTTGTTTAATTTTAAATACTATTAATTTATAATGTAATATAATTATTAAAATTAATCTTAATATTTATTATTATTAAGTTTTTTTAAACATTTTATGTTATAACCTAAGGGCTTGGCCCAAAAATAACGGTCGGAGAGTCTAGGACTTGTCTCCGGTATAGGGTATAGGTTACGTAATTAGCTTAAAGGCCTCAAAAACCTTAGCGCTTTAAGCCCCTTAAGCCTGCGATAGGCTTAAAGGTTTAAGCCGTTTAAATACCTGAAGCTAAAAGTAACATATATACGTTCGTTATTTTCTTATAATTTAAATAATACCAGCTTATAATATAACTTGGTTACCTAAATTACCTTTAACATTTATTATTATTAAACGTAATTATACTTTGAATTTATTATTTAAATTTTTATAATATTATTATTAACATATACCGTACGATTAAAGGTTTAATAATTGGTTAAGTTAATCAGCCGTTATACGTTATAAACTTTTGTTTAATAATATAGTTAAATTTTAAATAATATACCATACCGTTAATATACCGGATAATATCCAGGAACTTATTATATAGCAATATAAAGATATAATTAAAAAATTCGAAAAAACTATTTAATACCTTAAAGCTTAAATTAATACTACCCGGATTAACGAAATTAAGATTAAATTTAAGAAACCCAAGCTTTACAACGTAAAAAATAACGTACAAATTTTCCTTACCCAAATACGCGTTTATTTCCGTTTCGAAAGAATTATTAATAAAGCTGATAAAATCTTTACGGTTACGGCGTTCCTTAAAAGAAACGCCTTAGATTAATTTAAACCTACCTTACGGAATTATTTAAAAAATAAAAAGTCGGATTAATAACAAATTACCAAAATCCTTTTTCAATATTATATTAATTTCGAAAAACAATTAAAAGCTAATTTCGGAAACCTAAACGAAAAAAAAAACCGTAACATAAAAAATTTTCGATCTAAAGCAAAAAAAACCAGTATTTAAGTACGTAATAACGTTTAAGAATTTTATGGCCAAAATAAGATAAGTAAACGAAAAAAATAATAACCTAATCGATATTTTTTATAAAAGTTTAAAAAACAACATTAAGGACGAAATTATTAAAATAATACGTCTTATTATCCTAAATAAATATAGCATAAAAATAATCAAAATCGTTAATTAATAATATAAACGACGATAAGAACGAAAAAAATAATTTATTCCCAAGCCTAAATTTACAGGAACTAACTAAAGCAAAAAACGTAACATACCTTCTACCGCCCATAAAATAGCCCCAGAATTTATGGAATTAAAGATAACATAAAAAGAAATTAAAGCCAAATTAAGTACTAATACTGCAACAAAATGGGCCACGTAAGGAATTAATAGAGGGCCCTTAAAAAATAATAACAAAATAATTAAATTCCGGTATCCGAAAAATAAACAAAAAATAAAAAAACCGTTACTTCAATATAGTTAAAAAAGAACATCCCGACCTATCCCCAAAAGTACGGAAAAAGTTACGAAAAACCAAGGCACTCTCCTAAGCCGCGGTTAAACCAACGGCCACCTAATAACTACAAAAACATAACGGGTAAAAAAAATTAACGCTAGAAAAACTAATATCCCGTACGTAACAAAAAAAAATAATAACGACGAAAATAATAAAAGTTAAGTAAATAAATTAAAAAATACTAAAAGTAAAACAAAACCTTATATCCAGGAAAACCCGACCGATATAAGAAATTATACGCCATCTATTATACAAAAGCTTATTATCCCCGATATCAGGAACAATAAAAATATATCCAATAACGGATCACGCGTATATACCAGCAGGGGTTTAATTTCGAAAACCAGACCGGAAAAGATATTAAGGACCAAAAATAATACCGATATTTACGTACTATAGCCATATAAAATATTATCGACATTTTTGTAATAAAAAAAATTAACTAAAAAGAAAGAATTACCTTAAATAAAACCCCATATATTATTACGAATAATATAATTATAAAACACAAAAAAAAATATATTAAAGCGTTATAAAAACCTTACGGAAGATTATTTATAATTTACGCTTTAAGTTATCGTTTACCAAAAAACTTAACGAAAGGCGCGAATTAAAAAAAGAAATTCAAAAACGCGAAAAAAATATAACGTAATACGACGCCCAGTAACAATAAAAATATTACCTAAAGGAATCGATATATACCCGACGAAAGGAATTCCATATACAATTCCTTAAATTCGAAGCCCAATTACGACACCAAAAAAAGTAACTAAAAGAAATTTAAAAAATTAACCGAAAGAATTAAAAACGTATTAAAAGGTTAAAAATGGGCCCAAAACATAAACGCTACCTATAAAAAAGCTATAGGCTGGCAGAAACAAAAAAAAGTTAATATATACCCCTTAAAAAGCTTTATATATAACTATAAAAAAAAATAAAAATTCCTTTTATTATAATTAAAATACGAATTAAAAAAAATAATATACCGTTATAATAAATTACGGAACCGACCTAAATTATATCAAACTAAAAATAATTAACAAATTACGTTTATTATAAAAAAATAAAACCGAACTTTATAAAATTAAAAATATTAAAAATACCAAATTTACTTATAATAATAAATAAATTAACCGCGAAATTAATTACCTTAAAACTTATATTTAAAAACGAAAATAAATTATTAATTTCGACATTATCTTAATACGAAATTATAATATAATTCTCGGCAAAAAAAAATTATACCAATATAACCCCTTAATTAATTAAAAAACTAACCAGGTAAAATTTATTTTATCCTCCATCGACAAAAACGACTTAAAAAAAAATCTTACCATTTAACCAATAACAACGACAGCAAATACAGGCATAAAAAACACGACAGAAACCTTATTACCGAAAGAAATACGATATATACAGAAAAAAAAACGGACAAACATATACGACGCGTTATTACTATAATCAAAATACGGCTATACGAAATAAACGGCGATTTATAATATTAACCCTAAAAATTAAAAAAAATAACTAAAATATTACTATAATCTTATAAATACGAAAAAATTTTTAAAAAACAAATCGAAACAAAATTACCAAAATCTAATAAATAGGATTATAAAATAATCCTAAAAAATAATAAAACGATTACCTTTTATCCCATATATAACCTATATTAATAAAAACTATACGTATTACGAAAATACTTTAAAAATAAGTGACGTAAGGAATATATTAAACGCTTTAAATTACTAATAAGGTACCTTATATTTTTGGTATTAAAAAAAATAAAAAATTATAATTAATAATCGATTACCGATAATTAAACGATATTATAATTAAAAACTATATACTTTTACCCTTAATTATTAAAATAAAAAATTACTTTTACGGAACCAAATAATTTATTACCTTAAATTTATAAAACGGATATAATTTAATTCGTATTAAATTAAGAAATAAATAAAAAATAACTTTTAAAACCAAATACGGATTATACGAATACCTGGTAATACCTTTTAAACTTATTAATACGCCCATAACGTTCTAAAAAATAATTAACCACGTATTACGCGAATACCTTAATATTTTTATTATCTATTATCTCGATAAGATTTTTATTTACTTAAATTCGGAAAAAAATATAAAAAATACGTCCATAAGGTTTTTTAAACCTTACAAAACGCTAATCTTTTAATTAACGCCGAAAAAAGCAAATTTTATAAACAAAAAATACCGTAACTAAAATATATTATCATTCCGGAACATATTAAAATAAATTCTAAAAAAATAATAACAATCCAAAAATAAAAAATACTTATTATAATTACCGAAATTTAGGTTTTTTTCGGATTCGTTAATTACTACCGGAAATTTATTCGTAATTTTAACAAAATCGTAATATTCTTATCCAATCTAACCAAAAAAAAAGAACGAATTTTAATAAACAACCGAAATAAAAAAAGCTTTTTAAAGAATTAAAAATACAATTACTAACGAACTAATACTAATTATATATAACCTAAATCGCCCCGTAAAGCTAAAAACCGATATTTCGGATTATACGTTAAACGTAATAATCGGATATAAAAATAATTAAAATAACCTATACTTTATTACGTTTTATTCCTATAAATTAAAAAAAGCCGAACTAAATTACGTTATCTCAAATAAAAGTTTTTTAACCATTATTAATACTTTTAAGGAATTTAAATATTACCTTAAAAAAAACTTATACCAGGTTAAGATATATACAAACTATAAAAACCTTACCCGGTTTATTGCCCCCCGAAAGTTAATAAAACGATAACTCCGTTACATAAAATACCTTTCGGAATTTAATTTTATCATTATCCATAAAAAAAATTAAAAAATAATAAAGTAAATATTTTTAACAAACGACTAAACCTAAAAAAAAGTTCTTAAAGTCCCATACCAAATATTCGACCTAATAAAAAAAAGATACATAAAACCACAACAAATCGCAACAATTAAAAAAATAATACCTAACTTATACCAAAAAATCTAATAATATAACGATTAAGTACCAAAAAAAACCCCGATAAAACCTAAATATTTAAAAAGTACTAAAAAAATTAATACGCGAAATATATAAATACTAATTATACGGATATCTTAAAATCCATAAAACCTTAAAACGATTATAACATACATATTACTTCCTTAAAATAAAATTAATAGTAAAAAAGATTTTACGAAAATATAACTTATATAACAAAACTAAAATGCGATATTATAAATTATACGGAAAATTATAACTATTACCAGTTATAAAACAATTATAAAAGTTAATTACTTTCGATTTTATTACTAAATTACTATTATTAAAAAATCTAATAACGGGCATATATTATAACAGCATTTTTATAATTATAAATCGATTTATAAAATTTTCTTATTTTTTACCGTTTAACAAAAATATAAACGCAAAATAATTAACGTATATCTTTTTTCGACATTTTATTAATATATACGAATTTTTAATAAAAATAATATCGGATAAAAATACCATATTTATTTTAAAATTTTAATAAAATTTTATAACATAACTAAACCTAAACCATAAACTTTTAAACGTTTTTAAACTATAAACGGATAACTAAATAAAAAAAATTAATTAAATACTTAAAACCTATTTACGATATTATGTTAATTATAAATAAAACGATTAAATTAAAAAGTTATTAATAACTTAATTAACTTATAATATCAATTATTACCAAAATATTAAAATAATACTAACTAACGTTAATTTCGGGTTTACGTTAAAAATTTACCAAAATTTATAAAAATAAGGATTAATTAATATTAAAATAATTTTTACTTTAAAATAACTTAAATAATTATATATAAAAATAAAAACAAAATTTAAATTCGTACGTACCTAAATACAGAAATATTATAACCAAAAAAGGATAAAAAAAATTAACTTTTTTAAAAAGGGAAATAATTTACCTAATTACCAAAAATATTCAAATTAAACGATTTAATAAAAAATTCGATTTTAAGTATATCGGATTATATAAGGTCGCAAAAAAAATTTCGAAAAATAATTATTAATTAGAATTACTTTTTAAAATCAAAATTTACCCCGTTTTTTATATTTCCCCATTAAAATTAATAACGGATATAATTTAAATTAATACGGAACGAAAAAAAAGGTAACAAAAAACGTACCAGTATAAAAAGTTAAAAAACATTTCGGTATTAAAAAAAAGGACGGAAAAAGGTAATATTTGGTTAAATAAAAAAATTACCTAAAGTTAAAAAATATATAGGAACTTATAAAAAACTTTACAGAAACCTAGCGCTTACTAAAAGACTTTTACTAATAATACCGGAAACGTTAGGGTTAAGTATATCCCAATTTAACGATTAATTAATAAAAAAAAAGGCTTGCACAAAAACGGCTAACTCGGTTTTTAATTACTATTACATTTTTTCCAATCGTTCAAATTTTTTTATCGCCTCCGTACTTTAAATACCACGATGTAACATTTTAACCTTACGACGGTATAAAACCTTACTTTATTTTTAAAAACGGTCTAACTTATTAACGGCAAAACGAAAGGTTTTTCGCGCTTATTTCTTTTTACGCCCTAACCGTTTTTCCTTATCTAAAAATCGTTAATACTTAAAAATAAAAAAATTAAACAAATTATAAAAACTACCATATTCGATATAACAAAAACATTTCCCAAAGTCGGAATAAGCCCTATAAACCTTTCGTTTAAATTTGTAACGAAAATACGAAATATAAAGAAATATAACAAAACCAAAAATTTCGATCCGTTTCGATTAAATTAAAATATTATTACGTTTAAATAATTTTTATTTTTCGATACGGTTAGGCATAATAACTAAAGTAACCTAAAAAAAGATATCTGAAAAAGGAAATTATTTACCAGATAAATACGATAAATAAATTAATTTTAAAGGGTAAAGATCCTAAAGGAAAAATATTGTATTATAACTTAAAAGTTTAACCTAAAGATAACGGTCGGAAAATCTGGGACTTATTTCCGGTATAAGGCATAAATTACGGAACTGGCTTAAAGGCCTTAAAAGCTTTAACTTTTTAAACCTTTTAAGTTTACGATAGGCTTAAAGGTTTTAATAAGGTTAAAAATTTAAGCCATTTAAGTATCTTAAACCAAAAGTAACATATATACGGTCGTTATTTTCCTATAATCTAAATAGCACCAGCTTATAATATAACTTGGTTACCTAGATTACCTTTAACATTTGCTATTACCAAACGTAATTATATCTTTAGTTTATTACTTAGATTTCCATAATACTACTGCTAATATAAACCGTACAACTAAGGGTTTAATAGTTAGTTAAGCCAGTTAGCCGTTACATTTTATTTATTATCTAATAATAAACTAAACTGTTAACCGTTATATATTTTAAGTTGTTATTTAATAATATTATTAAATTTTAAGGAACATTTTAAAGATTATATTTTATAATTAACAATTAATTTAATTTATTTAAAAAACTTTTAAGGTAATTATAAATTTTAATATAAAAACGCTTTTTATAAAATATACGTCTTATTAAAAAACAGAGTATTTAAATGATTAAATACGATAAACGGACGTATTATCCAGTTATAAAAAATAATACTAACCTTATTATCTTGTTCCGGATGGTTTACGAAAAGTTCGAAGGGAAAGGTAAGGGTTTTATAACCGAAGGACTTTTAAAGAAAAGTTAACCGGTTTAAATAATATTTATTAAAAATTTCGAAGAATATTAAAATTTTTTAAATTTAAAATATTTAATAAAGATTTTATTAGGTTATAATTATTCCTTATTTAATACCGAATTTATTTTAGTTATTTTTACGGTTTAATTTATAATATTACCGGTTAAAAGTTAAAGTGGAAACCAACTATTTTAAAAATAATAACTACGTACTTCGAAAGAATTTTTTTTAAAAAATTTACTTTTTCATCAAAATAACGGCTATTTAAGATACGAATAATATATAACGATTATACAAGGTCGAAAGTATGTTACGAAAATTCTTATATATAATAAATAAAAGAATAAAAGTTAAAATATACTTTAATAACCTGTAATAAAAGAGGTTCGTGTTTAATTACGGTATTACGTTTAGTTAATTAACATTAAATATAAAATTAAAATAAACAGTATTTATAAGTAATTTTTTTAAAGGCTCAAAGTAAAAAGTTGACGAAACTTTTTTTTAAAAAGATCGACTTAAATTTTTAACCGATTATGTCGTAAAGGCGCTTAAAATTAACGCTTAATAATATATCTGAAGAATTTAAAATGCTAAATGTAATAATAATAAGGCCTGTTACTTTACCGCCGTTAATATTTAGCAGAAAAATAATATATCTTATGGTACGTAATTAGCATTAATAAAGATAAATATTATAGGAAAATAATTAAAGTTGAATTAAATACTATAATTACGATAAAATAAGCTACGCTACAAGCTTATATAAAGAGTGATGCTAAACGTACCTTAGTTTTTCTAAGCTTGGCATACCTTAGTTTTTCCTGTCAATTAGCAACGCTCCGTTATTATTCCCCGCCACCTCTTAGCAGTTCTTATATTCTTTATAATAACTAAACAACCACTTTATTTTATAAAGTTAGGATTTGTATTTTAGGACTTTTAAGGCCTGTTAATCGATATTCCGAAGTTACTTTATTTTTTTAATTTCTTTGGGTTAAGTTATATATAAGTAAAGTTATAGCGCTAAGAGGGTAAAAGCATTCCTGCGAAATAATAAGGATTAACATTTACAACTAGCACATCCTAAAAAATTAAGGTATATATAATAACATATATACGAATATATATACGAATATCTTAATAACGCTGCGTTTTTTAATGATGCGAGTAGGATATTCAATTTCGCATTATTTAGGGCAATTAATTAATATATAAATCATCATATATACGTTGCGATTATAAAAGGCAGAATACGTTGTTATGGCTTAGTTTTCCTTTAAAACGTTGGATGTCCAATTATATATATCGGGCCGTTAGGGAGTTGACGGGTCGCTAACAGCTGTATTAAAAAACTAAGGTACGTTTATGTTATAACCAGAGGCCTTGGCTTAGTTAACAGACGGTCGGAGGTTTTAAAACAGATTTCCGGTATGGACACCCAGGGTTACGTAACGGGCTCGATAAATTCGAAACGCCTAAATGGACCAGAAGGAACTTGGTACGTTGAGCCAGTCGAACCGGAACAGTAACTTAAGATAGCTTAATAAACTTAAAGGAACTTAACCACCAGGTGGAAAATAAAACCAGGTCGAACCAGTTAAACCATAAATAACATATATACGTTCGTTACTTTTTTATAATTTAAATAATACCAACTTATAATAGAACTTAATTACCTAAATTATTTTTAATATTTATTATTATTAAACGTAATTATACCTTTAATTTATTACTTAAATCCTTATAATATTATTATTAATATAAACCGTACGATTAAGGTTTAATAATTAATTAAATTAATTAACCGTTATACGTTATAAGCTTTTATTTAATAATACCGTTAAATTTTAAATAATATATTATATTATTAATATATCGGACATTTAAGAACGTATTATATAATAATATAAAAATACGATTAAAAAGCTTAAGGAAATTATTTAGCGCCTTAAGGCTTAAGTGAATTTTATTTAAATTAGCGAAATTAAAATTAAGCCCCAAAAACCCAAACATTATAATAGAAAAGGTAACTGTAACGAACCTGTCATATATCCACCTGGAGGTATAAACAGTATCCGAACTGGAAATTCTTGATTTATAGGTAACAATAACATAATAAATAAAGTATTCGTTAAAAAAATTTACGGATTTTTCCTTTAATTAAAAAACGGTATAATTACCTTTAATTAAAAGCTTAAATTAATAATTAAAAAACGAAATTAAATAAGTATTATTTATATAAAAAATTTAATCGTTATATATCTATCCTGGATTTAATAAATATATCGGAAATTTATAAAATTTATTAAATTTGCTTCCAGATTTACCAGATTTATTAGATTACTATATCTTAGTATGGAAAAAATTAAGCTTTCCTTACCCGAAAATTAACCGTAAAAAGCCCATATTAAGTTCCGGAAACCGGCTTTTTTAAGATAAAAACCTTTATTCTTATATTATAATACCATTTTTTCTTTTTAAGGATTTTTATTTTAAAGATAAAAACCGTAAGTAACCTTTTTATTTTATTAAAAAGATTTTTTTGTAATTTTTTAATTAATTTTATTATAATAAATAAATAAAAAAAGCGAAAAAAATAACGTAAAAATTAACGCGATATTTGTAATATTTGCGTTAATTTAATTAGGACTTTTGGAATTAAAGTTTTTCCTTATTTTAATTATATTTGATTCGGTTAAACCGATTATTTTTTTTTAAAAAATATTTAAGTTATAATTAATATACGTATTATTAACGGTTTTTTTATAACGCGGAAATTATAAATTCGTTAAAAAAATAAACGAAATTTAATAACGATTATAATAAAAATAACGGAAAGTTAAAAACAACTTTTTAAAATATTAAAAAGTTAAAAAAAAAATTAAATAAATTACGACGCCGGCAGGAAAAAAAGCCAAAAAAATTTATTAAAAAGTTAAAACGTTTACGTTTTTAACAAAACCTTTTTAAAAAAAAGGCCTTAAAAATATTAAAAAAAAATTTAAAATTAAATTAATTAAAAAAACGGAAAAAATTAAAAAAAAAAATTGCATCGTATAGAAATGGAATAAATACGTTTTGCTTTTAAAATAAACGTTGCGATAAAAACGTTTACTTTTTTCGGTTAAAACGTCGAAAGTTTGGATCTGGATAGGGGGCCGTTATCACTTACGACCCTAGCCGTACTGGAAACGGTTAGTTAGGATTTTGCTAATAAAAATCCTTAACTAGATTTATCGTATTTATCAGGTACTTAAACGGTTTCCATATATTATCCTTAAGTAAGCAATTTATTTACTTAATTAAATACTAAATTTTACTTTTAACCATTTTAAAGTTTAGTATTTTTTCGATTTCGTACTTATTACCGTTTTTTTCGATTTCGAAATTTTTTTTAAACGGAACGTTTTTTTAAAGCTGGTTTTAATAAGGAAATATAAAATATAAAATATATTTTTATGGTTTTAAGTAATAATAATTTATAATTAGTTTTTAAAATAATTTTTTTAATTTTAAACGGATTAAATTTTTTAAAATTAAATTTATTATTAAGTTTTTTCATTTTAATTTAAAAAAAGTTTAATATTACGTTTTATTTTTAACATAATAAATAAATTTTATCTTTTTTTATTAAAATTAATCCTTTAATTTTTTTTATTATAATATTAAGTTATTTTTTATTATAAAAATTATAATTTAATTTAAAATTTAACTTATATTATCTTAATTTTTATTATTATTATTTTTATTCGTAAAATTATGGTAATAATAATTAATATTTTACGTATTAATTATTTTAATTATTAAATTATTATATCGTATTTATATATAATTATATAAAATAATATATTTATATTTTTATTAATAAACGTATTATAAATTATTTATATAAACGGTAAAAGTTTTATTTAATTATTTTATTAATAATTAACGTAATTTCGAAAATATTATTTTAAGGTTTAATTTAATCGTTCCGTTTAATTATCCGTTTAAAAATAATAAGTTATAAAAAATTTAAACTTAATATTAATTTACTTAAAAAAACTAATACCGAATTTAAATATAAAAAGTTTATTTTAATTAAAAATAATTTTTTTTAATATTCCGTATTTATTAAAATAATATCGTACGAAAATAAAAATTAATTATTTTATTATTACGGTTTTTTTAAAAGGTAAAAAATACTTATATTTAATAAATTTGTTAATAATTATTTATACCGTATTATATTTAATTCCGATAACGGGGTTTTTCGATATAAAAAAATTAATAATAAAATCTTAAATTATAATATTTTATATTTTATTCAGTATATTTATAAGTTATAACAAATTATATAATTTATAACGGATTATTTTTATTTTATTATAAATATTATAATTTTTAATTATTTATTTAATTATTTAATAAAGTTTTAAAAAATTATATTTCCTTTAAAATTATTTAATAATTTTAAATATTTTTTAATATTTATATAAAAAATTTTCGTAAAATTTTTAAACGAATTTTTTTTGTTATTAATAAAAAATATAAAATTTACCGCAAAATATTAATTAATCCTTATCGTTTCTTTTTAATTATTTAATTTTTTTTTGTTTTTTTAAATTATAAAACTTTTTAAATTAAATTAAATTTTTTAAAATAAGTTATTTTAAAATTTTATATAATTATATTATTTTATCGTTTTTACGATATAATATTTATATATATTATTTAAAAACTTTTAAGTTATAATTTTTTTTCCGGTTTAAAATATCCGTTTAAATATTTTCCTTATTTTTAATATGGTAAATTTTAAAGTTAAATTTCGATAAAAAAATTATTTAATTTTTATAATGTTTATTTAATTTTTAAATTATTATAAATTAAATAAAATTTTTATAATTTAAATAAATATTAAATAATTCCTTAATTTTATTAAAAAAAAATTATTTTTTAAGTATTAAAATAATTATTAATAACTTTTTATCGTAAATAAAATATTTAAATTTTATATCCTTAAGGGCTTTAAAAAAATACGTTATTAAGTATTATTTTTTATTATTTTTTATTTATTTTAAAATTATTTTAAAAATATAATTTAAAACGTTTATTTTAAGTTATTTTTTTTGTTACGGTTTAATAACGTAATTACCGGAACGTTAATAATTTTATTCTTAATTTTTTAAAAAGTTTTTTTAATTTTATTTAAAAATTCGAATTTTCTTTTAACGTATTTTTTAATAATAAGTTTGGTTAAAAATTTAATAAATTTATTATAATTTTGAATTAAAAGTTATACGTAATTAATAAATTCTAAAAATTAACGAATATTAATAATAATAATTTTACTTAAAATTAATTAATTTTTAATAATTTTTAATTTAAAATCTTAAATTTAAATTTATTCCGGAATAATAATAAAACTTAAAAAATTTAACTTTTAAATATATTAAACGTTTTTTTTTACGTTTATTAATAAATTAATCCTTTTAAAAGTTTTTAATATTTAAATAACGTATTTTTTATATTTTTTTAAAATTTTTAAATAAATAAAAATATTATTTAAATAAACGAAAACGAATTTATTTAAAACTTTCCGTAAGATAATAATAAATATATATTAAAAATTAAATAAAATATTAATTAAACTTTATAATATAATTTTATATTCGTAATATTTATAAATAATTTTAAAAATAATTTTTTATTTTTTATTTTTAATTATTCGGATTAAATAATAACCGTTTAATAAATTTAAAATTATAAATTATTTAATTTTATTAATATTTTCCTTTATAATATTTATTAATATTAAAAAATATTTATTTTTAATAATAATATCGTTAAATTATTTATAATTATAAATTCGTTAATATATTAAATTTTTATTTTTATCGATTTTAATTTTATTATTTTTTATTTTTGGTATTATTATAATTAAATATTTTATAAATAATTTTAATTTTTAAATATAACCTTTTTTAAAGTTTCGTTAAAAATTTTTTTTTAAAATTTATATAATAAATTTAATAAAATTTTAAATAATATCCTTTTTTAATAAAAATTTTATAATTTTATTAATTATAATTAAATAATTTTTTACGAATTTATTTTTTAAATAATTTTTCAAACTGTCGATATTTAAAAAGTATTATTATTAAAAAATTAAATTTTTTTTTTAATTATATAATAAATTTTATAAAATTTTTTATTAAAATTATCTTATAAAAACGTTTATTTTTTCTAATTAATACGTAAATTATTAAAATAAAATTACGGTATTTTTAAAATAATATCGTATTTTAAAATATCGGCGATATTAAAAATAATTTTTTTTTAAATATTTTTATATTTAAATTTCGAATTTTTTAATTTTTTAAAAAATTTAACCGTTATCGTAAGTAAATAAATTTCCGTTTATTATTTATAATTTATAAAATTATTACTTATATTTTTAGAGAATTTAATATTTTTCGGTTATTTTAAAAAAAAAAAAATTTTTTTATTCCGTAATCGATTATAATATTAAACGTTTTATTTCCGTAATAAATAAAAATTTTAATCTGGTTCCGTATTTTTTTTTTGGCTATATATAATTTTTTATATATAAGGACTTTTCGGTACTTTATTTCCGAAAATTTTTACCGTTTTTTAATTAATATATTTTAAAGGTTAAAAAACGTTTTTATTTACGTATTTTCTGGATTACATATTTAATATAATAATTATTTATGTACTTAACTTATTTTTTATTACTAAATTAATATTTAAAAATAATTATCTTTTTTTAACTTTTTTTTAAATTTAATATTTTATAAATTATTAAATTAAAAAAATAAATTTTTAAAAGGAATAATTTTATAATTAAAAAATCGTATTTATCGTCTAATATTAACATATAATATAAATATTTTTACGTTATAACTTTTTAATTTTATTTTAATTCGGAATATAAGTAATAAAATTTAAAGTAATTTAATTATTAAAAGGTTTTTGTATATTTATATTTATCGTTTAATTTTATAAGTATTTTTTTATTATATCCTGGCTAAAAATTATTATCTTTTTTAGTTCGTTAATAAATAAAATAATTATAATTATAATAAATAATAAAATATAAAAACTTATAATTATTTACCGGTTTATAATATATTATATATTCCGGAAAAATATAATATTCGGAAAATAATTATTTATAATTATCGAAATTTTTTCGTAATTAACCGTTTAAATTATATATTTTATATTTTTATATATCGAAATAATAAATATATTTTAATATAATAATTATTTTAAAATTCGTTCGTTTTGGATAATATTTATAAATTTTAACCATAATATTTTTATAAATAATATAATTTTTATTATCGGAATTATCGTTTTTAATTTTATTAATCGTAATAATAATAAATTCTTAATTTACGAAAATAACGTTTACTTTCTTTTTATCCTTTTTTTCGTTATTTATATTTCGTTCGGCCGTATAAATCTTTTTTTTGGGTTAAAAAATCTTATCTTTTAAAAACTTTTTTAAGGATTTTCTTTTTTCGATAAAAAATAATATTCGTTTTTAAAATAACCTTTTTTGTTATAATTAAAATATTTAACTTTAAATTTATTTTTTTTAAACTTTATTAAAGTAATATTAGCTTTTTTTTAAAATTTATTCTTTATTCTTTTCTTATTATTAAAACGTTTATTATTATTTCGTTTATTAATATCTTTTTTTTTAAATATTAATTAAAAATACGTCGGTCGGAAATAATAATTTTATCGATATATTTTTTAAAAGATTTAACTTTAAGGATTCGGAATATTTTATTTTTAACTTATCTTTTTAAGCCGTTATAAAAAGGAAAAAATAACCTTTTTTTTAATAATTTAAAAATAATTATTAATTAATTATATTTAATTACGTATTTAATAACTAACGTAATTTATTTTAAATCGTATATTTTTTTAACCGTATATTATCGTTTATTTATATTTTTATATAAAATTCGTATCCGTTTTTTAAAATACTTATAATCGTTAAAAATATAATTAATAACGTTTAAGTAATTATTAAGGAAATTAATTAAGTAATTACTAAAAATAAGTTCGAATTAATTAAATATTTTTCCTGCAAATATCTGGAAAATAGTTATTATTTTTTGATAATTTTCCGTTAAGGAATTTTTATATTATTTAAGGTATAATTTAATCTTTATTAAAAATTTTTTTATATTTATAGATTTATTATAAGGTTTAAAAATAATTAATTTATAACTTTTAATATTAAATATTTTATAATAAACTGAAAAAGGTATAAATTTTGTTTATTTTTGGCCAAATAATAAAAAGGTAAAAGTTTATAAATAAGGGGTAAATATTTTAAAAAAAAATATTAAAGTTTTTAAATAAAAAGTAATTTTTAAAACCATAAAAACCTTTTTTACTTATTAAGCAAATTTAACGTTTTTTTTTTTAAAGTTTTACGATTTTTTCGGCCATAAAATCCAATCGTTAGTTAGTCGTAAGTTTTTTTTTTTTTTTTTTTTTTTTCTTTTTTTTTCATTTTTATAATAAAAACGTTTTTAATTTTTTTTTTCGTAATCGGATTTCTTAAGCCGTATTTCGATAATTTTTTTTATTTTTTTAGGGATAAAAGTCGGTTATTAATAAAAAAAAACTTTTTTTAGTTTTTAACTTTAGTAATTTTTGGTAACATATTATCGATTAATTAAAAAACTTTTTTAATAAAAGGTAAATTATATAATCCGATTATTAATTTTTTATTAATTAATAATAAGAATTAAATATGTTATTTATTTATTAAACGTTATATCGTAATATTATTTTTATTAAATTTAATAAAGTTTATATTTAATTAAGCTTTGAATTATTCGTTAATTATTAATTAAAAAATTATTAAAATATAACGAACTTATTATATATTTACTTAAAAATATAAATAATATCCGAATTAAAGGTTTTTAATTTATAAATAATAATAATATAATAAATAAAATATTTATTAAAAAAATTTACGAACTTTTTCCTTAATTAAAAAACGGTATAATTATTTTTAATTAAAAGTTTAAATTAATAATTAAAAAACGAAATTAAATAAATATTAATTATATAAAAAATTTAATCGTTATATATCCATCTTAAATTTAATAAGTATATCGGGACTTTATAAGATCTGTTAAATTTGCCTCCAAATTTACCAAATCCATTAAATTACCATATCTTGGTACGGAAAAAGCTAAGCTTTCCTTATCCGAAGATTAACCGTAAGGAGCCCATACCAGGCTCCGGAGGCCGGCTTTTCCAAAATAGGAACCCCTGTTCCTATACTGTAACAGCAACGTACAAAATTTCTTTACCCGGGTACGTATGTACCTCCGTTTCGAAAAAATCGTTAATAAAGCCGACAAAATCTTTACGGTTGCGATATTTTTTAAGGGAGATATTTTAAATTGGTTCGAATTTACCTTACGAAATTACCTGGAAAATGGAAAATCGGATTAATAATAAATTACCAAAGCTTTTTTCGAATATTATATTAATTTCAGAAACTTTAACGAAAAAAGAACTGTAATATAAAATTTTTCGATTTAAAACAAAAAAGATTAGCGTTTAAATACGTAACAACGTTTAAAAACCTTATAACTAAAGCAAAATAAATAAACGAAAAAAATCATAACCTAATTAATATTTTGTTATAAAGGCTTAAAGGACGACGTTAAAGACGAAATTATTAAAATAATACGTTTTATTACCTTAAATAGGTATATCGCAAAAGCCGTAAAAATCGATAACTGATAATATAAGCGACGATAAAAACGAAAAGGATAATTTATTTTTAAACTTAGGTTCGTAAATTTAACTAAAATAAAAAACGCGATATACCTTTTATCGTTTACAGAATAATATCCGGATTTATAAAACTAAAGATCATATAAAAAAGAAATAAAGTTAAGTTAAATATTATTGTTACGATAAAATAGATTATATAAAAAGTTAATATGGGGCCCTTAAAAAATAATAACGTAACGGTTGGATTCCGGTATCCGAAAAACGACTAGAAGATAAAAATAATAAGGCCTTAACTTTCGGTATGGTTAAAAAAAAACTTTAATTTATTTCCAGAACTGCGAAAAGGGTTATAAAAAATTAGAGGATTTTCCCAAACCGTAATTATACGGTAGTATGCCGTTATATCCAATTTAATAGTTACTTAATAATTATAAGAATACGAAAGATAAAGAAAGTTAATATAAAAAAACGAATATTTCGTATGTAACAGAAAAAGTAATAACGATAGAAATAATAAAAATTAAATAAATGAATTAAGGAGTATTAAGGTTAAAACGAAGCCTTATGCCTAGGAAAGCCCGATCGATATAAGAAATTATACGTTATCCATTATAAAAAAACTTATTACTTACGATACGAAAAATAATAAAGGTATATCTAATAACGGATTACGCGTATGTATAAATAAGAATTCGATTTTTATACTTAAACCGGAAACGACTTTAAGGATTAAAAATAATATAAATATTTACATATTATAACCATATAAAACGATATCGACGTTATTACGGTATCAGGAAGTTGGCCGAAAGAAAAAAGTTATTCCGAATAAAATTTTATATATTATTACGCATAATCGACCATACAACGTAAAAAAATTAGTTTACTAAATAATAATAAAGGCCTAACGGGAAGTGGAAAATAACCTATATTTTCGACGTACTTACGCCGATAACCCTAAGGAAAAGGGAAAAATAAAAATCAAAATTGAAAAACGCCTGGTAAAAATGGCCTAGTATTATACCCAGTATTAGGAATATTAAAGGTACCAGGATTAACCGACGACGACAAACGAAAAATGGGTTATAGCAATAAATTAGTTACAAAAGGCCGAAACTTTTAAAGGACAAATTATTAACTTAACGAATTAAATAAAGCGATATAAGGAAAAGATTTTCGAATTGGAAGTTTAATTATGCCGATAAAAAGGGCAGTTAAAATAATTACGGATATAAGCCTTAAAAAAGGAAAGTTACTTATAAGGGAATTATAAGGTGGCAAAAGTAAAAGGAATTGGTATATATTTTTTAAAAAGCTTTATGTACGATAATAAAAAAGATAATTTTTTTTAATAATTAAAATATAAGTTAAAAAAATGGTATACCGTTATAGTAAACTGCGAAACCGACCCGAAATATAGTAAATTAAAAGTAATTAACGAATTACGTTCGTTATAGAAAAATAAAACCGAACCTTATAAAGTTAAAAATGTAAAAAATACCAAATTTACTTATAATAACGGATAGGTTAACCGTGAAATTAATTATTTCGAAATTTATATTTAAGGACAAAAATAAACCATTAATTCTAATATTATTTTAATACGGAATTACGATAAAATTTTCGGTAAAAAATGGTTATATTAATATAACCCTTTAATTAATTAAAGGATTAATTAAATAATTTTTTTTAACGAAAATAGTTTAAGAAGAAAATTTTATTATTTAACGGATAAAAACGACGGTAAGTGCAGGTATAAAAATACGATAAAAACTTTATTATTTAAAGGAGCATAATATATATAAAGAAAAAGGCGAAATAAATATATACGATACGTTATCGTTACGATTAAAGTATAACTATACGAAATAAACGACGATTCATAATAGTAGCCTTAAAAGCTAGAAAGAATAATTAAAATATTACCGTAATATTATAAATACGAACGATTTTTTTTAAAATAAAGCGAAATAAAATTATCAGAATATAATAAATAAGATTAGGAAATAATTTTAAAAAATAATAAACCAATTATTTTTTATTCCATATATAACCTAAATTAATAAAAACTATACGTATTATTAAAATATTTCGAAAATAAATTGGGTAAAGAATATATTTAACGTTTTAAATTACCAGCAAAATGTTCCATATTTTTCGTATTAAAAGAAATAAAAGGTTACGGTTAATAATTAATTACTAATAATTAAACGATATTATAATTAAAAATCGTATATTTTTCCCGTTAATTATTAAAATAAAAAATCGTTTTTATAACGCCAGATGGTTTATTATTTTAAACTTACGAAACGGATATAATTTAATTCGTATTAAACCAGGCAATAAATAAAAAATAACTTTTAAAACCAAGTACGAATTATCTAAATATTTAATAATACTTTTTAAATTTATTAATATACCCGTAACGTTTTAAAAAATAATTAATGACATATTACGGAAGTATTTAAATATTTTTATTATTTATTATTTCGATAATATTTTTATTTATTTAAATTCGGAATTGGAACTAAAAGAAATATTTATAAAACTCTTTAAGTTTTATAAAACGTTCATTTTTTAATTAACGTCGAAAAAAACGAATTTAGAAGTAAAAAATACCGTACTTAAAATACGTAATTATTCCGGGATATATTAAAATGGACCTTAAAAAAATAATAATAATTTAAAAATCCAGGCTTTTTTTAAGTTCGTTAATTATTACCGGAAGTTTATTCGTAACTTTAACATAATCGCGATACTTTTATTTAACCTAATTAAAAAAAAACCGAATTTTAATAAACAGCCGAAATAAAAAAAGTTTTTTAAAAAATTAAAAATATAATTACCAACGAACTAATATTAATTATATACGACCCGAATCGTTCCGTAAAATTAAAAACCGATATTTCGGATTATATATTAAATGTAATAATAAGATCTAAAAATAATTAAAGTAACTTATATTTTATTATATTTTATTGTTATAAATTAAAAAGAATTAAATTAAATTATACCATCTTGAATAAAAGTTTTTTAGTTATTATTAATACTTTTAAGGAATTTAAATATTACCTTAAAGCAAATTTATATTAAATTAAAATATATATAAATTATAAAAACCTTATTCGGTTTATTACCATCCGAACGTTAATAAGACGGTAATTTCGTTACGTAAAGTACCTTTTAAAATTCGATTTCGTTACTATTTACAGAAAAGGGTTAGAAATTAATAAAGCGGATGTTTTTAGTAAACGATTAAATTTAAAAGAAAAGAATTTTAAGGTCTCATATTAAATATTCGATTTGACGGAAAAAGGATATATAAAATTACAGCAAATTGTAATAATTAAAAAGATAATATTTAACCTATACTAAAAAATTTAATAATATAACGATTAATTATTAAAAGCAAAAAAGATTAATAAAATCCAAATATTAAAAAAGTACCAACAAAAGTTAATACGCGAAATATACGAACATTAATTATACGGATACCCTAAAGTTTACAAAATTTTAAAACGATTATAACGTATATATTATTTCTCCTAAATAAACTTAATAATAAAAAGAATTTATAAGGATATAATTTATATAACAATATTAAGGTACGATATTATAAATTATACGGAAAATTATAATTATTACTAGTTATAAAACGATTATAAAATTAAATTTAATAACGAGTATATATTATGATAACATTTTTATAATCGTAATTCGATTTAGAAATTTGTATTACTATTTTTTATTTAACGAAAATATAAATGCAAAATAATTAATATACGTCTTTTTTAAATACTTTGTTAATATATACGGATTTCCGATAAAATTGTATCCGATAAAGGTATTATATTTACTTTAAAATTTTGGTAAAGTTTAATGATATAATTAGGCCTGAATTATAATCTTTTAAGCGCTTTTAAACTATAAATAAATAGCTAGATAAAAAAATTCTTTAAATATTTAAAATTTATTTACGATATTACATTAATTATAAATAAAATAATTGGGTTAAAAAGTTCTTAATAACTTAATTAACTTATAATATAAGTTACTATAAAAATAATACAATAATATTAATTAACGTTAATTTCGGTTTTATGTTAAAAGTTTACCGAAATGTATAAAAAGAAGAACTAATTAATTTTAAAGTAATTTTTATTTTAAAATAACTTAAATAGTTATATGCAAAAATAAAAATAAAACTTAAACTTATACGTATTTAAATGCAAAAATATTATAATTAAAAAAAGTTAAAAAAATTAATTTTCCGGAAGGGGAAAATAGTTTATTTAGTTACTAAAAATATGTAAATTAAATAATTTAATAGAAATTTTAATTTTAAATACATCGGATCGTAAAAAGTTACCAAAAAAGTTTCGAAAATTAATTTCTAATTAGAATTATTACCTAAAGTTAAACTTTATCCCGTTTTCCATATTTTTCTGTTAGAGTTAGCAATAAATATAATTTAAGTTAATACGGGACGAAAAAAGCAGGTAATAAAAAACGTACCAGTATGGGAAATTAAAAAGATTCTTAATATTAAAAAAAAACGGCAAAAGGTAATATTTGGTTAAGTAAAAGGATTACCTAAAGTTAAAAAATATATGGAAACCAGTAAAAAACCTTACGGAAGCCTAACGCCTGTTAAGGAATTTTTACTAGTAATACCGGAAGCGTTAAGGTTAAAAAAGTTCCAGTTTACGTTATTTAGATCGGACTAATCGACCGCGTTTGCGGTATAAAAAGACGAAATAATTTTGGCCTTTAATTTACGTAATTTCTTTTTTTTAAACGTTCGAATTTTTTTATCATTTCCGTACTTTTAATATTTTTACGTAATATTTCGATTTTACGTTTACGTAAAATTTTTTTTTGGCTGTATAAGCGAACTAAACGATTAAATAATTCGTTAAAGTGTTATTATAGTTCGTTAAAACGTTCTTAAACGGAAAGTAATTTTTTTTAATAAAACGTTTTTAAAGTTCGAAATGGGTTTTTTTCGTAATTAATCGGTTATATTTAATTTCGGAAAGTCCGAATAAATTATAAGAATTATTATATTCGAAATAATAAATACATTTTTTTAAATTAAAATAAATTTTATAAACCTTTTTTTTACGTTTATAACGCGAATAAAAAAACGCGGATATATTAAAATTAATGGTATCGATTTTTCTTTTAAAAAAATTAAAACGTTATTATGTTTATGGGATTTTTGTTTTTTAATATGGTTTAATATAACGATTAAAAAATAAAAAAAGAAGATAAAAAAGGGGAAGATACTTATTAAATAAATAAGATAAATAAATTAATCTTTAAAGATAAAAGTTTTAAAAAAGGGGAATCGTATTATAACTAAAGGCTTTAGTTTAGTTAATAAACGGTCGGAGGGTTTAAGATAAATTTCCGGTATAAACCTTTAAGGTTTCGTAACGGGTTCGATAAATTCGAAACGCTTAAATAAATTAAAGGGGATTTAGTACGTCGAACCAGTTAAGCCGGAATAACGATTCGAAGTGGCTTAATGGGTTCGAAGGAATTTAATTATTAAGTAAAAGGTAAAGTTAGGTCGAGCTAGTTAAGTGCTACAGTACAGGAACAGGGGTTCCTGCCTTGGAGAAACCGACCTCCGGAGCCTAGTATATGCTCCTTACGGCTAATTTTCGGATAAGGAAAGCTTAACTTTCCCCGTACCAAAATATGGTAATCTGGTAAATCTGGTAAATCTGGAAGTAAATTTAATAAATTTTACAGATTCCTAATATATTTATTAAATTTAAGATAAATATATAATAATTAAATTTCTTATATAAATAATATTTATTTAATTTCGTTTTTTCATTATTAATTTAAACTTTTAATTAAAAATAATTATATCGTTTTTTAATTAAGGGAAAAATCCGTAAGTTTTTTTAACGAATATTTTATTTTTTATATTATTATTATTTATAAATTAAAAACTTTTATTTTAAATATTATTTATACCTTTTAATAAATATATAATAAATTTATTATATTTTAATAATTAACGAATAATTTAAAATTTAATTAAATATTAACTTTTTTAAATTTAATAAAAATAATATTATAAAATAACGTTTAATAAATAAATAATATATTTAATTTTCGTTATTACATTAATACAAAATTAATAACCGGATTATATAATTTACTTTTTATTAAAAAATATTTTTAATTAATCCATAATATGTTATTAAAGGTTATTAAAGCTAAAAGTTAAAAAGAAAATTTTTAATAATAATTAATCTTTATTTTTAAAAAGGTAAAAAAAATTATTAAAATATAACTTAAAAAATCCGATTACGAAAAAAAAGTTAAAAAAGTTTTTATTATAAAAACGGAAAAAAAAAAATTTATAATTAATTAACGATTAAATTTTATAACCGAAAAAATCGTAAAACTTTAAAAAAAAATGTTAAATTCGTTTAATAATTAAAAAAGTTTCCGTAATTTTAAAAATTATTTTTTATCCGAAAATTCCAATACTTATTTTTAAAATACCTGCCCTTTATTTACGAACTTTTATCCTTTTTTTATTTAGCCGAAAACGGAAAAAATTATATCTTTTTTTATTTATTATAAAATATTTAATATTAAAAGTTATAAATTAATTATTTTTAAACCTTATAATAAATTTATAAATATAAAAAATTTTTTAATTAAAACCAAATTTTACCTTAAATAATATAAAAGTTTTTTAACGGAAAAATACTAAAAAATTATAACCATTTTTTAATTATTTACCGGAAAAATATTTAATTAATTCTAACCTATTTTTAATAATTATTTAACAAACCTTTCCGACGATTATTTAAATATTACTAATTATATTTTTAATAATTATAAAAATTTCGAAAAATAAATATAAACTTCGTTTGGAAATATAAATAAATAATAATATACGGTTAAATAAATATATAAATTTTAACAAATTATATTAATAGCCGAATATAAAATTAAATTTAATTAATTAATAATTATTTTTAAATTACCTTAAAATACGTTATTTTTCCCTTATTATAACGGCCTAAAACTTTATGTTAAAAATAAAATATTTAAAGTACCTAAAATAAGTTTTTTCGAAAAATATATAAATAAAGCCATTATTTTCAACCGCCGCATTTTTAATCGGTACTTTAAAAAAAAAGGTACCAGTAAACGAAATAATAACAAACGGTTTAATAATAATAAAAAAATAAAAGATAAATTCCAAAAAAAAGTTAGTATTACTTTAACGGAATTTAAAAAAAAAAATCTAAAGTTAAATATTTTAATTATAACAAAAAAGAACATTTTAAAAGCAAATATTATTTTTTACCGAAAAAAGAAAATTTCCAAAAGAATTTCTAAAAAAATAAAATTTTCTAGTTGAAAAAGAAAATTCGTACGATCGAACGAAATATAAATAACGAAAACGAAAATAAAAAGAAAATAAACGTTATTTTTACCGGTTAAAAATTTATTATTATTACGACCAGCAGGATTAAAAATAACGATCCAAATTATAAAAATTATATTATTTACAAAAATATTATAATTAAAGCTTATAAAGATTATTTAAAACGAACGAATTTTAAAATAGTTATTACGTTAAAATATATTTATTATTTTAATATACAGAAATATAAAATATACGACCAAAACGGTTAATTACGAAAAGATTTTAGCAGTTATAAATAATTATCTCCGAAACTTTATAAACTTTTTAAATATACGATATATCCCAAATTTTAATTACCAGCAGATAATTACGGAATTATATATTTTTCTGCTTATTATAATTATAAATACCTTATTTATTAACGAATTAAAAAAATAATAACTTTTAACCGGAATATAATACGGAAATATTTATAAAATTAAATAATAAATATAAATATATAAAAACCCCTTAATAATTAAATTATTTTAAATTTTATTATTTATATTCCGAATTAAAATAAAATTAAAGGGTTATAACGTAAAAATATTTATATTACGTATTAATATTATGCGATAAATACGATTTTTTAATTATAAAAATATCCTTTTCGGAAATTTACCTTTTTAACTTTATAATTTAAAAAATATTAAATTTAAAAAAAAAACCAAAAAAAATAATTATTTTTAAATATTAATTTAGTAATAGAAAATGGTTTAAATATATAAATAATTATTACATTAAATATATAACCCGAAAAATACATAAATAAAAACGTTTTTTAACTTTTAAAACGTATTAATTAAAAAACGGTAAAGGTTTTCGAAAATAAAATATCGAAAAGCCCTTATATATAAAATTTTATACGAAATATAAAAAAGAATACGGAATTAAATTAAAATTTTTATTTATTATAAAAATAAAATATTTAACGTTATAATTAATTCCGGAATAAAAAAAAAAAATTTTTTTTAAGGTAATCGAAAAATATCGGATTTTCTGGAAATATAAATAATAATTTTATAAATTATGAAGGGTAAATAAAAATTTATTTATTTACGATAACGGTTAAATTTTGTAAAAAATAAAAAAATTTAAAGTTTAAATATAAAAATATTTAAAACGAATTATTTTTAATATTATTAATATTTTAAGATACGATATTATTTTAAAAATACCGTAATTTCGTTTTAATAATTTATAAATTAATTAAAAAAAAAATATTTTTATAAAACGATTTTAAAAAAAAATTTATAAAATTTATTATATAATTAAAAAAGTTAAAGTTTTTAACTTAATAATAATAATATTTTTCGAATATCGATAATTTAAAAAGTTATTTAAAAAACGAATTCGAAAAAAATTATTTAATTATAATTAATAAAATTATAAAATTTTTATTAAAAAAAAATTTAAAGCTTTATTAAATTTATTATATAAATTTTAAAAAAATTAAAACTTTTTAAAATCTTTTTTAACGAAATTTAAAAAAAAGTTATATTTAAAAATCCAAATTATTTATAAAATATCCAGTTATAATAATACCTAAAATAAAAAATAATAAAATTAAAATTAATAAAAATAAAAATTTAATATACCGACGAATTTACGATTATAAATAATTTAATAATATTATTATTAAAAATAAATATTTTTTAATATTAATAAATATTATAAGGAAAAATATTAATAAAATTAAATAATTTATAACTTTAAACTTATTAAATAATTAAAAATAAAAAATAAAAATTTATTTTTTAAAATTATTTATAAATATTATAAATATAAAATTATATTATAAAACTTAATTAATATTTTAATTAATTTTTAATATATATTTATTATTATTTTACGGAAATTTTTAAATAAATTCGTTTTCGTTTATTTAAATAATATTTTTATTTATTTAAAAAATTTAAAAAAATATAAAAAATATATTATTTAAATATTAAAAGTATTTAAAAAAGTTAATTTATTAATAAACGCCGAAAAAAATATTTAATATATTTAAAAATTAAATTTTTTAAATTTTATTATTATTTTAAAATAAATTTAAAATTAAAATTTTAAATTAAAAATAATTAAAAATTAATTAATTTTTAATAAAATTATTATTATTAATATCCGTTAATTCTTAAAATTTATTGGTTACGTACGATCTTTAATTTAAAATTACGGTAAATTTATTAACCTTTTAACCAAACTTATTACCAAAAAATACGTTAAAAAAAAGTTCCAGCTTTTAAACGAAATTAAAATTTTTTTTTAAAAAATTAAAAATAAAATCATTAATATTTTAATAATTAAGTTATTAAATTATAATAAAAAAAACGATTTAAAATAAATATTTTAAATTATGCCCTTAAAATAATTTTAAAATAATTAAAAAATAATAAAAAATAATATTTAATAACGTACTTTTTTAAAACTTTTAAAAATATAAAATTTAAATATTCCATTTACGATAAAAAATTATTAACGATTATTTTAATATTTAAAAAATAAAAATTATTTAATATTTATTTAAATTATAAAAATTTAAACAAATTTATAATAACTTAAAAATTAAATAAACGTTATAAAAATTAAATAACTTTCTTATTTAAATTTAACTTTAAAATTTATTATATTAAAGGTAAAAAAAATATTTAAACGGATATTTTAAACCGAAAAAAAAATTATAATTTAAAAATTTTTAAATAATATATATAAATATTATATCGTAAAAGCGATAAAATAATATAATTATATATAACCTTAAAATAACTTATTTCCGAAAAATTAACCTAATTTAAAAACTTTTATATTCCGGAAAAACGAAAAAAAATTAAATAATTAAAAAGAAACGATAAAAATTAATTAATATTTTGCAGCAAAATTTATATTCCCCATTAATAATAAAAAAAGTTTATATAAAAATTTTACGAAAATTTTTTATATAAATATTAAGGAATATTTAAAATAATAAAATAACTTTAAGAAAAATACGACTTTTTCAAATTTTACTAAATAATAAAACGAATAATTAAAAATTATAATATTTATAATAAAATTAAAATAACTTACTATAAGCCGTATAACTTATTATAACTTACGGACGTACCTAATAAAATATAAAATATTATAACTTAAAATTTTATTATTAATTTTTTTATCTCGAAAAATCCCGTTATCGGAATCGAATATAATACGGTATAAATAATTATTAATAAACTTACTAAATATAAATATTTCTTACTTTTTAAAAAAACCGTAACGGTAAAATAATTAATTTACGCTTTTATTTAATATTATTTTAATAAATATAAAATATTTAAAAAAATTATCTTTAATCGAAATAAATTTTTTATATCCAAATTTGGTACCAGTTTTTTTAAATAAATTAATACTAAATTTAAGTTTTTAATAACTTATTACCTTTAAATAAATAATTAAATAAAACGATTAAATTAAATTTTAAAATAATATTTTCGAAATTATATTAATTATTAACAAAATAATTAAATTAAATTTTTATTATTAATATAAATAACTTATAATACGTTTATTAGCAAAAATATAAATATATTACCCCATATAATTATATATAAATATAATATAATAATTTAACGACCAAAATAATTAATATATAAAATCCTAATTATTATTATGATAATTTTACGAACAGAAATTATAATAACAAAAATCAAAATAATATAAGCCCGATTATAAACCGAATTATAATTTTTATAACAAAAAATAACCTAATATTATAAAAAAAAAATTAAAAGATTAATTTTAACGAAAGGAAATAAAATTTACTTATTACGTTAAAAATAAAATACGACGTTAAACCTTTTCCAAATTAAAATAAAAAAACTTAATAATAAACTGAATTTTAAAAAACTTAATCCGTTTAAGATTAAAAAAATCGTTTTAAAAATTAACTATAAATTATTATTACCTAAAATTATAAAAATATACTTTATATTTTATATTTCCTTATTAATACCAGCCTTAAAAAACGCCCCGCTTGAAAAAAACCTCGAAATCGAAAAAAACGGTAATAAATATAAAATCGAAAAAAAACTGGATTTTAAAATAATTAAAAATAAAATCTAATATTTAATTAAATGGATAAATTACTTACTTGAAAATAACATATAAAAACCACTTAAACATTTAACGAATACGATAAACCTAATTAAGGATTTTTATCGATAAAATTTTAACCGACCGTTTTTAATGCGGCCAAAGTGGTAAATAACAACGGTTCCCCGTCCAAATCCAAACCTTCGACGTTCCAGCCGAAAAAAATAAACGCTTTTACCGTAACGTCTATTTTAGAAATAAAACGTACTTGTTCCATTTCCATACGACGTTACTTTTTTTTTAACCTTTCCCGTTTTTTTAATTAATATAATTCTAAATTTTCTTTTAGCATTTTTAAGGTCCTTTTTTTAAAAAAGTTTTATTAAAAACGTAAACGTTTTAGCTTTTTAATAAATTCCTTTTACTTTTTTTTTTACCGGTATCGTAATTTATTTAATTCCCTTTTTGCGATTTTTTAATATTTTAAAAAGTTATCTTTAACTTTCCGTTATTTTTATTATAATTATTATTAAATTTCGTTTATTTTTTTTAACGAATTTATAATTTCCGTATTATAAAAAGGACGTTAATAACGTATATATTAATTATAACTTAAGTATTCTAAGGAAAAAAATAATCGGTTTAACCGAATCGAATATAATTAAAATAAGGAAAAGTTTTAATTTTAAAAATTTTGATTAAATTAATGCAAATAGTACGAATATCGCGTTAATTTTTGCGTTATTTTTTTCGTTTTTTTTTTTACCTATTATAATAAAGTTAATTAAAAAATTATAAAAAAACTATTTACGGTTTTTATCTTTAAGACAAAAATCCTTAAAAAAGGAAAATAATATTATAATATAAAAATAAAAATTCTTACCTTAAAAAAACCAACTTCCGGAACCTAATATATACTTTTTACGGCTAATTTTCGGATAAAGAAAACTTAGTTTTTCCCGTATTAAGATATGGTAATCTAGTAAATCTGGTAAATCTGGAAATAAATCTAACAGATCCCATAAATTCCCGATATATTTATTAAATCTAAGATAAATATATAACGATTAAATTTTTTATATAAATAATACTTATTTAATTTCGCTTTTTAGCTATTAATCTAAACTTTTAACCAAAAATAACTATACCGTTTTTTAGTTAAGGAAAAAGTCCGCAAATCTTTTTAACGAATACCTTATTCTTTGTACTATTATTACCTACAAATCAAAAACCCCCATTTCGGATACTGTTCATACCTCCAGGTGGACGTATAACAGGTTCGTTATATTAAGCTATAAATAACATATATACGTTCGTTATTTTCGTATAATCTAGATAATACCAGCTTATAATATAACTTAATTATCCAGATTACCTTTAATATCTGTTATTTTTAAACGTAACTATATCTTTAGTTTATTATTTAAATTCTTACAGTATTACTTTTAACATAAACAGTACGATTAGGGTTTAATAGTTGGTTAAGCTAGTTAGCCGTTACAGTTTAGCATCATTTTATATAAAGGCTTAAAAAATAACGTAATAATTAGATTCCGGTATTTACGTAACAATAAAAAGGTTTTAATGAAAATAATAAGGCTGTAACCTTTAATATGGTTAGAAAAAGGAAACTTTTAACCTAATGCCAAAAATAAGAAAAAGATAACGAAAGGTAAAGATTTAATTAAGGCTTTTATTAAAAGATAAAATACCGCTATATTCACCTCTGATATTAAAAATAATAAAAATATATTTAGCGGTAAGGTATACGCATATATTATTAAGGCTTCGATTTCCAGAACCGAAACGGAAAAGGTATTAAAGATTAAAGATAATACCGATTTTTATATATTATAACTATATAAAATAATATCGACATCCTTACGGCAAAAAGAAGCTAACTAAAACGGAAAAGCTACCTAGAATAAACGCTTTATATTATTACGAACATTATAGCCATAAGGTACGAAAGAAATAATTATATTAAACAGTTATAAAGGCTTTATAAAATGTTATCAGCTACTAGGAACTTTAACAAAAGATATGATTTATAAGAGAAACTTTAATAACGAAAGAAAATGGAATATAATATAACGCCCAGTATTACCGCGAATACCAGGCAGCAAAATTCGAATATATCCGACGAAAAGATGTTTATATATAAGTTTTTAAACTTAGAGCTTAATTATAACGCCAAAGAGGCCGATTAAAATAAATATAAAATATTAACAAAAAATATTAAAAACGTATTAAAAAGTTAAGATAAGGCTTAAAAAGACATACGTTACTTATAAAAAAGTTATAAGATAATAAAAGTAAAAGAAAATAATAATAAACTTTTTAAAAAAGTGGTATATATAATGATAAAAATGAGAAAGATTTCTTTTATTATAATTAAAATACGGATTAAGAAAATTAATATATCGTTATAATCAATAACAGAACTAATCCAAATCATATTAAACCGGAAATAATTCACGAATTATGATTATTATAAAAGAATAAACCCGAACCTTACTAAATTAACAATGCAAAAAAAAAGAATTTACTAATAATAACAAATAAGTTAATCGTGAAATTAATTACGTTAAAAGTTATATTTAATAACGAAAATAAATTATTAATTCCGATATTATTTTAATACGGAATTACGACATAATTCTGTACAAAAATTAATTATTTTAATATAACCTTTTCTTTAATTAAAAAATCGAGTGAAGTTTATTTTATACTTTATTAATAAAAGCGACTTAAAGAAAGTTTAAAATTTAACTAATAATAACGATAGCAAATTAGAATGATAAGAATATAATAAAAGCCTTATTATTTACAAGAATAAGATATGTATATATAAACAGATAAGATAAATATATACGCTACGTTATCGTTATAATTAAAGTACGATTATATAAGATACAAGATAGTTTATAATATTTGCTTTAAAAGTTAAAACAAATAATTAAAGCACTATTATAGTATTATAAATACGACCGATTATTTAAAAAGTAAAACGAAATAACATTATTAAAGTATAATAAATAAAATTACGAAATAATTTTAAAGGATAATAAAACGATTAATTTTTATTATATATTTAACTTAAACGAACATAAACTGTATATAATACGAAATTAGCTTAAGAAACAGTTCTGAAAAAGATATATTAACACTTTAAGCTATTAATAGGTTAGATTTTAATTTCTTTTTAAATAACAGAAAATTACGATTAATAAGTAATTATAGATAATTAAATAATATTACGAATAGAAGTCGTATAACTTTATTTTTACGAATTTAAATGATTCATTACGCTAAATTTACAAAATAAATATAATTTAATTCGTATTAAATCCGAAAGTAAATTAATTCCTTTTAGAACTAAATACAGGTTATACGAATACTTAATAATACCTTTTAGGTTTATTAGCGTATTTATAACTTTTTAAAAAACAAGTAAGTTCATATTACGTAAATACATTAATATCCCTATTATTTATTATCTTTAAAATATTTTTATTCCTTAAAGTTTAAAAGAGGAATATGAAAAGTACTTTTATAAAATTTTTTAAACTTTATAAGATATTATTTTTTCAGTTAACGCAGAAAAGAGCAGGTTTTGTAAGTAACAAGTATTATACTTAAGGTATATTATTATTTTCAGATATATTAAGATAAACTTTAAGAGGATAATAATAATTTAAGAAGAAAAAATAGCCGCTATAGTTACCAAAATCTAGACTTTTCCTAAATTCGTTAATTATTATCTAAAGTATATTTATAACTTAAATAAAATTGGGATATTTATATCTAACTTAATCTTAACGAAATCTTAATAAATAATCGAAATAAAAGAATACTTTAAAAAATAGAAAACATAATTATTAATTAGTTAATACTAATTAGATACGGCTTAGGCTACTTTATAAAGTTAAAAACCGATATTTCGGATTATATATTAAATGTAATAATTAAATATAGCAATAATTAAGGTAGTTTATATTTCTTGCCTTTTATTCTTATAAGTTAAAAGAATTAAATTAATTTACGTAATTTGAAATGAAAATTCTAACTATTATTAACATTTTTAAAAGGTTCCGATATTATCTTAAGGGGAATTTATATTAAGTTAAGGTATATATAGATTATAAGAACCTTATTTAATATATTATTACCTAAAAGCTAATAAGACGATAACTCCGTTACGAAAGATATCTTTCGGAATTTGATTTCGTTATTATCTATAAAAAATGTTTAGAAAATCGCCAAACAAACGCTTTTAATTAACAACTTGATATAAAAACAAAGTTCTTAAAGTTTTATATAAAGTATATAATTTAACGGAATAGTAATATACCAGGTTACGATAAATTATATAAAAAGAAATAAATCTTTAACTTATATTAAAAAAGTTAATAGTATAATAATTAATTATTTAAAAGAGAAGAATAAACAAGTTTAAGAATTAAAAAAAATCAAAAAGTATTAAGACATAAAATTTATAAATATTACTTATATAAATATGTTAAAATGCTTAAAATTATAAAACGATTATAACGTATATATTATATTCTTTAAATTTTCTTAATAAAATAGAATTTATACGAAATTATAAGTTATATAATAAATTTAAAATAAAAAGTTATAAAGTATACAGAAAATTATAATTATTATTAATTATAAAGTAATATTATATATATTTTTTTATAATTATATAATCGTATATTTTAACGATTCTTAATAAATGACGTCCGTATAAATAAAAACAATTCGGACGTTAATACTAAGGTTTAAAACGTTTATAAAATAAATTACCTTTATATTTCGTTCCGTAAATTAAAATTATTAAACGTTTAGGAAAGTAAATAATATAATATTATAAACGATTTATATATTAAATTGCGGTAAAATAAAAATAACTACTGGAAATTGTTAAAAGTAATAAGGTTTTATTTATAAAAACCATTTAACTTTAAATATAATGCGTAATAATTATTTAAAATATCTTTTACTTTCGAAAATAGGTTCTTTTTATATTACTTAATACCTTGTAAATTTTTTAATAACTTTATTTAAAAAAATTTACTTAATGTTATAAAAAAAGTTATAAACCATATAAGGATTATAATTATTTTTAATTTAAGTAAAGTCGAATATAAAAAAAACTTTTTTTAATTAACAGTATTAAGATTTAACATTATAAATAAATATATTAATAATCCATTATTATAAAATATTTATACGGTATGGTATATTAAATTTTAATAACTTTAAACCATGGTAAAATGAAATTTGAAAAGTCTATTATATAATATTTCTTTATGAGGTTATAAAAGTTCATTTTAAAATTTATTTACAACGTTTAAACCGATCTTTTACTATAAGATATTAAGAAAAGTTAAATAATAAAATTTTAATATATTAAAGCATTTAAATAAAAATAGCTTTAAATAAGTAGAAATAATACATATAAACTAAGAACGTTTAAGACTATTATAAGTTTTATTAAAATAAATTTCAAAATTAATTTAATATTATTATTCGTATTTATATTAAAATTATTTTACCGTTTTCCGTAGTATAAACCATAAATTTCATATAAAAAAATCTTATGAAAAGTTTAAATATATTTTACATATTATTTTAATATTAACTGGCTTATTATAATGTAAACACGTTTTTCGTTAAATTAAACTTAAAATAATAATAATAATAATAATAATAATAATAATAATAATAATAATAATAATAATAATACAAGGTTAATTTAGGTTTAAACCTTATTCTCCAGGCTAAGCTAAATATACAGAAAATTTATATATATATAATCCATACGATAAATACTATACCTAATATCTTCGAATACGATAACTAATTAATGGTTTTTACGGTTAAAATAGATTATATACCTCAGTCTTATAAAATCTTACTCTAAAGCAGAACCTTACTTTAAAGCAGACTAATACGTTGTTGCCGATAAGCTTCGACTTTGATGATAAGAATAAAAATATGAATATAAATAAGAATATAAATAAAAACTTTGCTAATTATTTTAAATTATTTTAAATTAATTATTTTATAATCCGGTATTTAATTATTATGTTTTAAAACTATCGTAAACAAGGTTAATCTAGGTTCAAGCCTTATTTTCCAGGCTGAACTAAATATATAAAAAATCAGTATATATATAATCTATACGATAATTATTTTATCTAATACTTTCGAATATTATAACTAATTAAAGATTTTTACGGTTAAGATAAATTATATAATTTAGTCTTATAAAACCTTACTTTAAAGCAAAATACGTAATTGCTGATCAGTTCCAACTTTAATAAACCTTATGCCAGGCAGTAAAGTTTAAGGATAAACCTTAAGAATAAACCTTAACGATAAACCTGAAAGGTAACCTTAAGTGCGCATAAAATGTTATACGAACTTTTGCTAATTTTATGGCTTGATCGTTCTTACGGTTTTATTAAGATAGTTAAATATACCGCGCGATTTTAACTATATTATACCGGTAATCTGTAATAAAAAATTTTACTTAAAACCCGTTTTATTTACGATATGAAGTTCTAATAAAATTACCGGACGGGTTAAAATTATTAATAATATTATCGATCTAAAAAAGTTTTTTAAAAAGATACATTTTAATTTTTAATTTTTAAATACGATGTAATTGATAAAAATAACCGCAATCGATTTTTAATAATATTTATATCGAAAAATATAAATAATATAAAGATATTATTAAAAAAAAACTGGAAAAAAAATTTAATAACGGGTTTAAGAATTTCGAAATTTAGATTTTGAAATAATGCAAATTAAAGGATTACGAATGATAATTTGCCCGGTTGCTCCGGATTGTAAAAAACTTCCAGAATTCCGATAAGACTCGCCGTAAATAAAAGCTGGCTTTGCGAAAGGGATGGGTTTTAATATAATATACAAATTAATGTAGCAATTTACTATTTTATTTAATTTTATTTTTAATGTTACATTTTTTCGAGTAAGAAAAATTATCGTATATTAATATTTTTTATAATGTAAGGAAACGCGTTGCAATTCGGGATACCGCTGTTGATCTCATTAATGTTATTGTAGGGAAGGTGTATAAGTAGCTAGGTCTGGGCTATATACATACAGGTGGTAAGGCTGTTACGTCCACCTGTAACGAACCTGTCACACATCCACCTGGAGGTATGAGCAGTATCCGAAATGGGGGTTTTTGATTTGCAGGTAATAATAGCACAATAAATGGAATGTTCGTTAAAAAGATTTGCGGACTTTTCCCTTAATTAAAGAACGGTACAGTTACCTTTAATTAAAAACTTAAATTAATAACTAAAAAACGAAATTAAAAAAAGGTTATTTATATAGGAAATTATTTAATATATATACCTTTACTTTCTCCCTTAGTTTCTAAGGATCCCTAAAAGTCTCTGGAAGTAAATAAAAACGGATAAGGGTAATCTCTTTTTATCTTTAAAAATAAACAAAAACAAGCCGAAAGCCGAGATTTAGCCGGTAAAATAAAAGCTTTAATATTCTTAACTTACCTAGTTCCTTTTTTAGGTTTAATAAAATCCTTATAGATATAATATTATTCCTTTCCTTTTAAAATCTTTATTTTAAAATTTTTTAAAAAGTAAGTTTTTTTTTTTTTAACATTATAATATATTTTAATTATAACAGGCAAATTTCAAAAACGTTCCAAAATTTCTACAAAAAGTTATTACGAACTTATAAAGTTAATCTTTTAATTTGGCTTTAAAGTTATACCGTACATACGTTATTTTAAAAAAAGGCTTTTTTATAAAATATTAAAAAACCGGAAAAATTATTAAAATTATCTATCGGTTAACGTTTAAACTTATGATAGAAATTATATTTCGTTATCGTTTTTTAAAAGTATTCGGATTAAAAAATTTCGAATAAATAAGGAAAAACGATTAACTATTTAATAATTACAAAAGTTATTTAACCATATCGTTCGGTTAAATCGTTAATTTAAATAATTGCATTTTAAAAAAATATTATTTATTTAAAAAGGGTTTAAAAACATAAATAAATTAAAGGAATAAAAAAGATTAAATGCAGAAAAAGATCGTTAAAAAAAAACGAACGTAACTTACCTTAAAGCTAAATGTATTAATAAAAATATCTAGCTTTTTCGATTAAAACGTTTCGGACCTGAATTTAAATAAAGGGCCGTTACCGTCCGTAATCTTAGTCGGTCAGGATTTTATCGGTAAAAATCCTTAATTAAACCTATCGCATTTATTAAATGCTTAAGTAATTCCTAAATGTTATCCTGAAATAAGTAATTCATTTACTAAACTAAATAATAAATATTATTTTTAACCATTTTAAAGTTTAATATTTTTTCGATTTCGTATTTATTATCGTTTTTTTCGATTTCGAAATTTTTTTTAAACGGGATATTTTTTAAAACTAGTTTTAATAAGGAAATATAAAATATAAAATATATTCTTATGGTTTTAAATAATAATAATTTATAATTAATTTTTAAAATAACTTTTTTAATTTTAAACGGATTAAGTTTTTTAAAATTAAGTTTATTATTAAACTTTTTCGTTTTAATTTAGAAAAAATTTAACGTTACGTTTTATTTTTAACGTAATAAATAAACTTTATTTTCTTTCGTTAAAATTAATCCCTTAATTTTTTTTTTTTATAATATTAAGCTATCCTTTATTATAAAAACCGCAGCTTAATTTAAAATCGGACCTATATTATCTTAATTTTTATTACCATTATTTTTATTCGTAAAATTATAACGGTAATAACTGGTATTTTATATACTAGCTACTTTAATCGATAGGTCGTTATATCGTACTTATATATAGCTGTATAAAGTAATATGCTTATATTCTCGTTAACGGACGTATTATAAGTTATTTATATAAACGGTAAAAATTTAATCTAATTATTCTGCTAATAATTAACATAATTTCGAAAATATTATTTTAAAGTTTAATTTAATCGTTCCGTTTGGCCGTTTATTTAAAAGTAATAAATTATTAAAAATTTAAACTTAATACAGATTTATTTAAAAAAATTAATACCAAATTTCGATATAAAAAACTTATTTTAATTAAAAATATTTTTTTTTAATATTTTATATTTATCGAAATAATATCGAATAAAGATATAAGTTAATTATTTTATTATTACGGTTCTTTTAAAAAATAAAAAATATTTATATTTAATAAGTTTATTAATAATTATCCATATTATATTATATTTAACTTTAATAACGGAATTTTTCGATATAAAAAAATTAATAATAAAATTTTAAATTATAATATTCCATATTTTATTAAGTATATTTATAAATTATAATAAATTATACGGCTTATAACGAATTATTTTAACTTTATTATAAATATTATAATTTTTAATTATTTATTTAATTATTTTTTAAAATTTTAAAAAATCGTATTTTTTTTAAAATCGCTTAATAGTTTTAAATATTTCCTAGTATTTATATAAAGAATTTTCGTAAAATTTTTGGACGAATTCCTTTTATTATTAACGGGAAATATAAATTTTGTTACGAAATAATAATTAATCCTTATCGTTTCTTTTTAGTTATTTAATTTTTTTTCGTTTTTCCGGATTATAAAAATTTTTAAATTAAGTTAATTTTTTTAAAATAAAATATTTCAGGATTATATATAACTATATTATCCTATCGTTTTTACGATATAATATTTATATATAATATTTAAAAACTTTTAAATTATAATTTTTTTTTCGGCTTAAAATATTTATTTAAATATTTTTTTTACCTTTAATATAATAAATTTTAAAATTAAATTTAAATAAAAAAATTATTTAATTTTTATAACGTTTATTTAATTTTTAGATAATTATAAATCGAAAAAAATTTTTATAATTTAATAAATATTAAATAATTCCTTAATTTTATTAAAAAATAATTTTTATTTTTTAAATATTAAAATAATTATTAATAATTTTTTATCGTAAATAAAATATTTAAATTTTATATCTTTAAAAACTTTAAAAAAATACGTTATTAAATATTATTTTTTATTATCTTTTAATTATTTTAAAATTATTTTAAAAACGTAATTTAAAATATTTATCTTAAACCGTTTTTTTTATTATAATTAAGTAACTTAATTACCGGAACGTTAATAATTTTATTCTTAATTTTTTAAAAAATTTTTTTTATTTTTTTTAAAAATTCGAATTTTTTTTAACGTATTTTTTAATAATAAACTTAATTAAAAAATTAATAAGTTTGCCGTAATTTTATATTAAAGGTCGTACGTAATCCGTAAATTTTAAAAATTAACGGATATTTATAATAATAATTTTATTAAAAACGGGTTAATTTTTAACGGTTTTTAATTTAAAGTTTTAATTTTAAATTTATTCCGGAATAATAATTAAACTTAAAAAATTTAATTTTTAAATATATTAAACGTTTTTTTTAACATTTATTAACTAATTAATTTTTTTAAATATTTTTAATATTTAAATAATATATTTTTTATATTTTTTTAAAGTTTTTAAATATATAAAAATATCGTTTAAATAAACGAAAACGAATTTATTTAAAAATTTCTGTAAAATAATAATAAATATATATTAAATATTAACTAAAATATTAATTAAACCTTATAATATAACCTTATATTCGTAATATTTATAAATAATTTAAAGGCGATTTTTTATTTTTCGTTTTTAATTATTCGGATTAAATAATAACCGTTTAATAAATTTAAAATTATAAATTATTTAACTTTATTAATATTTTTTTTTAATATTTATTAACGTTAAAAAATATCCGTTTTTAATAATAATATCGTTAAATTATTTATAATTATAAATTCGTCGATATATTAAATTTCCGTTTTTATCGATTTTAATTTTATTATTTTTTATTTTAAGTATTATTATAATTAAATACCTTATAAATAATTCGGATTTTTAAATATAATTTTTTTTTAAATTTTGTTAAAATTTTTTTTAAAAAATTTTAATTTTTTTAAAATTTATATAATAAATTTAATAAAACTTTAAATAATATGTTTTTTTAATAAAAATTTTATAATTTTATTAATTATAATTAAATAATTTTTTTCGGATTCGTTTTTTAAATAATTTTTTAAATCGTCGATATTTAAAAAATATTATTATTATAAAATTAAAAATTTTAATTTTTTTAATTATATAATAAATTTTATAAATTTTTTTTTTAAAATTTTTTTATAAAAATATTTATTTTTTTTAATTAATCCGTAAATTATTAAAACGAAATTATAATATTTTTAAAATAATATTATATTTTAAAATATCGGTTATATCGAAAATAATTCGTTCCGAATATTTTTATATTTAAATTTTAAATTTTTTTATTTTTCGGAAAATTCGACCGTTATTATAAATAAATAAATTATTATTTATTATTCGTAATTTATAAAATTATTATTTATATTTTTAAAAAATTCGATATTTTTTAATTACCTTAAAGGAAATAAAAAAATTTTTTATTCCGGAATTAATTATAATATTAAATATTTTATTTCCGTAATAAATAAAAATTTCGATTTAATTCCGTATTTTTTTTTTACCTTATATAAAGTTTTATATATAAAAATTTTTCGATACTTTATTTTCGAAAATTTTTACCGTTTTTTAATTAATACGTTTTAAAAATTAAAAAACGTTTTTATTTACGTATTTTTTTTGTTATATATTTAATATAATAATTATTTATATACTTGAATTATTTTTTGTTACCAAATTAATATTTAAAAATAAATTTTTTTTTTTAATTTTTCCTTAAATTTAATATTTTACGAATTATTAAATTAAAAAAATAAATTTTCGAAAAAAATATTTCCATAATTAAAAAATTGTATTTATCGTATAATATTAATACGTAATATAAATATTTTTATATTATAACTTTTTAATTTTATTTTAATTCGGAATATAAATAATAAAATTTAAAATAATTTAGTTATCGGAAAGTTTTTATGCATTTATATTTATCGTTTAATTTTATAAACATTTTTTTATTATACCTTAATTAAAATTTTTTTTTTTTAATTCGTTAATAAATAAGGTAATTATAATTATAATAAATAATAAAATATAAAAACTTATAATTATTTGCTAATTTAAAATATATTATATATTCGGAAAAAATATAATATTTAAAAAGTAATTACTTATAATTATCGAAATTTTTTCGTAATTAACCGTTTTAATCGTATATTTTATATTTTTATATATTAAAATAATAAATATATTTTAACGTAATAATTATTTTAAAACTTATTTATTTTAAATAATATTTATAAATTTTAATTATAATATTTTTATAAATAATATAATTTTTATAATTTAAATCGTTATTTTTAACCCTGTTAATTATAATAATAATAAATTTTTAATCGGTAAAAATAACGTTTATTTTTTTTTTATTTTCGTCCTTATTATTTATATTTCGTTCGACCGTATAAACCTTTTTTTTAAATTAAAAAATCTTATCCCTTTAATAATTTTTTTTAGGATTTCCCTTTTTCGATAAAAAATAATATTCGCTTTTAAAATAACCCTTTTTATTATAATTAAAATATTTAATTTTGGATTTATTTTTTTTAAATTTTATTAAAGTAACATTAATTTTTTTTAAAATTTATCTTTTATTTTTTTTTTGTTATTAAAACGTTTATTATTACTTCGTTTATTAATACCTTTTTTTTTAAATATCGATTAAAAATACGTCGGTTAAAAATAATAATTTTATCGATATATTTCTTAAAAACTTAACCTTAAAAATTCGGAATATTTTATTTTTAACTTATTTTTTTAAGCTATTATAAAAAAGGAAAAATAAAGTTTCCTTTAATAATTTAAAAATAATAATTAATTAATTAAATTTAATTACGTATTCGGCAGTTAACGTAATTTATTTTAAGTTATATATTTTTTTAATTATATATTATTATTTATCGGTATTTCCGTATAAAGTTCTTATCCGTTTTTTAAAATACTTATAATTACTAAAAACGTAATTAATAACGTCCAGGTAATTATTGGGAAAATTTGCTAAATAATCGTTAAAAATAAATTCGAATTAATCGAATATTTTTCTAATAAATAACTGGAAAATAACCATAATTTTTTAATAATTTTCCGTTAAAAAACTTTTATACCATTTAAGGTAAAGTTTAACCTTAATTAAAAATCCTTTTATATTTATAAATCCATTATAAGGTTTGGAAATAATTAACTTATAACCCTTAATATCAGGCATTTTATAATAAACAGGAAAAGGTATAATTCCTTTTCGTTTTCGGCCAAATAATAAAGGGGCAAAAGTTCGTAAATAAAAAATAAACGTTTTAAAAAAGGGTATTAAAATTTTCGGATAAAAAATAATTTTTAAAACCGCGGAAACTTTTTTTAATTATTAAACGAATTTAACGTTTTCTTTTTGGAATTTTATAACTTCCTTAACCATAAAATCCAATCGTTAATTAATCGTAAGTTTTGTTCCTATTTCTGTAATAAGAATTTCCTTAACTTTTTCTTTATAATTTAATTTTTTAAATTATATTTCGATAATTTTTTTTACTTCCTTAAAGGTAAGGGTTAATTATTATTAAAAAAAACTTTTTTTAACTTTTAATTTTAATAACTTTTAATAATATGTTATCGATTAATGAAAAAAATTTTTTAATAAAGATTAAATTATATAATCCAGTTATTAATTCTTTATTAGTTAATAACGGAAATCGATTATATTATTTATTTATTAAACGTTATTTTATAATATCATTTTTATTAAATTTAAAAAAGTTTATACCTAATTAAACCTTAAACTATTCGTTAATTATTAATTAAAAAATTATTAAAATATAACGAACTTATTATATATCTACCTGGAAATATAAATAATATCCGAAATAAAAGTTTTTAATTTATAAGTAATAATAATATAATAAATAAGGTATTCGTTAAAAAAATTTACGGATTTTTCCCTTAATTAAAAAATGGTATAATTACTTTTAGTTAAAAGCTTAAATTAATAATTAAAAAGCGAAACTAAAAGGAAGTTATTTATATAAGAAATTATTTAATATATATATCTTCATTTTTTTCCTTAATCTCCAGGGATCCCTAAAGGTTTCTGGAGGTAAATAAAGACGGATAGAGGTGGTCTCTTTCTATTTCTGGAAATAAACAGAGACAAGCCGAAAGCCGAGATTTAGCCGGCGGGGTGGAAGCCTTAGCACTCCCAACTCACCTGGCTCCTTCTCTAGGTTTAGTGGAATCCCCATAGATGTAACATCACCCCTCCGTTGCCCTAGGCACCCCTTATACCTAATTCCTTTAGCTACCACTTATATGTTAATACGCCCTTATAGCTAAAGGGATTTTCACTGCCGTTAAGGTTATTCAGACCTTGCCGGCGCCCTTAAGCCTTTAGGCTTCCGTCCTAACGTTCTTATTTTTCAGTAGCCAGCCTGATGCTTTTTGGAAGGCTAGTTATACAGATCTTCCAAGCCGTTAGGGATAAAATAGGCTTCGTTATGATGGACCTAACCCTTCCGCTTTTTATCGTGAGATTCGTCTGATTCGTCGTCGACGTTATTGCTCCTTTTTGCCTTAGGGCAGTTTTTCGCTTTATGGCCGTATTTGCCGCAGTTAAAATAAAGCGGTTGATCCTTTTTGTTCCATAAGGGCTTGCCGTTTCGGTCGTGCTTGGCGTTGTGATTTTATCCCTCTGAATTTTTACCCTTGTCTTCTTTACCTCGAAATTCGGCGACGAAGTCGTCGTAGACCTGATTAACTGTCGTTATTGTATGCTGGTAAAGGGTTTTTTTTATTCGTAACTTCCAGCTGGCAGCGCCTTTAATCGAGTTGAAAAATATGGTAATTTGTTAACCGCTGTTGATAAGTATATCGACTTCGTTATAACGGCGTACCAAACGTTTAAATTCGACGACATGGTTAAACGTTAACGTTAACGTCGACGTTGACGTTTTTTTGGAATCTTATCGAAAGAATTATAGCTGATTAAAAATATCCATTTATTAATTAATACCTTTAGTTCCGTACGAACGTTTTAAGGTTTTAAAAATTTCTGTACTTTTCGTAAAACGGTAACGATTGTTATGGAACTTTTTTTAACGTTTGCGATAACGGCAGTAATTAATTTAGCTTCGCTAATATAGGTAAGCTTTGCCGAATTGCCGTTATAATAACCGATCGCCATTAAGGTAATCCAAAAGGCCGTTTTTTATATTTCCTAATTATTATTACCGCGTAAACGATTTTCCTTGCCGAACTTAAAATCGAAATATTTTTAATCGAAGTACGTATCCTTTTTTTTCGACGGTTTCGTTCGATAACTTAGCGAACGCTTTCATTAATTGCTTTAGGCTAAGATCTTCCGTCGTATTTTTCTTAGCTATCGTGGCTATTTCGTCGATATTCGTTACTAATTGTCGTAATTAGACTTCCTTTACCCTGCCGTAGGGACTTGTACCGATTTTTTCGGTTTCCGTTACCTTTTAATAAGGACTTATGCCGATTTTACGGCTTCCGTTACCTTCCGATAGGGACTTATACCTTTGCGACAGGCCTCTTACTCGCAATAACTATGCGCCCGTTACGCCGACAACCCCTCCCCAACGGTACCTCGAATTACGTACAAAATGGGTATTTCTGGATGTTAATTAACGGTTTAATTGCCAAAAGACGGACCCGAAAATGTTACCATGTAAGAAAACGCGTTGCAATTCAGGATACCGCTATTAATCTCATTAATATTGTTGTAGGAAAGGTGTATAAGTAGCTAGGTCTGGGCTATATACATACAGGTGGTGGGGCTGTCACGTCCACCCCTCCGTTGCCCTAGGCACCTCTTACACCTAATTCCTTTAGCTACCACTTATATGTTAACATATAATAATTATTTTCAATTATTTTATTAATTTTTATTATTTAAATAACTTTAAATAATATTTTTATAAATAATTATAAATAATTATAAGTTTTTTAATAAAACTTAATAAGTACTTAATAAGTTCTTAATAAATCTGATAAATATCCGCAAGTATTTACCAATTTGGATAGGTTATAAATGGGTACTTACGGAGGACCCATGGGTCCTTATAGGTACCCACGGGTACCCATTCCCTTGCCCTATGCCGCTCCATTAAGTGATCCTGATTTGGCCTGCCGTTTTCCTTCTACGGCTGGGGAGATCGAGTGTGCATTATGGGGATAACCCCTTTTGTCAGCTGTGACATGGTTCTGCGAATGCCGTGAAAGACTTTTGTAATATTCTCATGTTCGCTCTTTTTTTCCCGCGACCATCTGGGTTCATTAAGACACAGGGCGGTGGGGAAGGGGTGTGTGTGCTAAAGTGTTTCAAGGTGCAATAAAGAAATACTGTTGTACCGTAACAGAGTAAGAGTGTGATCTATAAACGTCTTAATGGCCTAATAGCCTATTGCCATGCTAGTTGGTACGGGCCATCGATAACTGTCAGCTAACAGGGGGGTGCGTTAGCACCCCATATACGAAGAGTTTCCCTCTGATCGGAACATATATGTTCCGTGGCTAGATTATATTAAAGTACAGTGCGCGTTTTAAAGCACCTGCAACTAGCCATCTAATATAACATAACTAATGTCCCTTATATCTGACAATTAAAAATCTTATTCGCTTAATTCGCATATATATTAATTAATTAGCTATTTCTAAAATAACATAAGCTATATATTAATAATAATTATCCTTATATATATTAATAACAATATTAATAACCGTACCGGCAACGTTTTTAATTATCTATAAGGGATCTAAGGATTGGGATTATTTTAAAGACGAATTTTAATCCAGGGTATACGCGTTTAATATTTGGGATTATATCTATTTTGATTAAGATATTTTATAACCTATTAAACCTATAAAACCCGATATAACCGTTTATCCGTAAAGATAATTTTGCTAAACGACGTAAACGATATAAGCAACTAGATAATTTTCCGAAACTATATATATCGAAAAGCCTAATCGAACGGGTTACTTAATAAATATTTTTAAAATAACGACCGAAAATAAGTAAGTTTATATTTAAGATTTTACGGCATATATTTATAAAAACCGGAAATCCGAAAATTTCCGTAAAAATATTAACGATTTTATGAAATAAGTTTTGGAATTTATATTTTTAACGATTAAAAAAAGAATTTAAAAAAAAGATTTATAAAAATAATCCGTTAAATTAGTTAAATTCAGTAAAATATACGATAATAAATTTATAATTAATATTTAACGAAAATACCTAAACGATTAAAATAAGTTTCGAAATTAATAAAAAATTTAAACGAATAAATTATAAAATAATAAAAAATAATAGCTGAAAGATAACGATACGGTATTTTAAAAACGAAAACGGTAATTATATAAGTTAATAATTTATATATAATTTTAGCTTTTATTACGGAAACCTAAAAAATAATCTTTTAAATAATAATAAAAAATATTAATAACGGTTAACTTTTTGGATTATTAAATTATAATCTATTTTTTATTTATATTACGAAATATAAAAATAACGTTTTTAACGTTTTATAAAATTTTCGCGGACCTTATTAATTAAAATAATTTTAATTAAAAAGAAAATAAACCGATTAACTGTTAACCGTAAAATAAAATTCTTAAACGAAAACCGAAACGAAATAATTATAAAAATTTTAATATAAACCGAAATATTAATAAATAAAAACGTAAAAAAATAAATACTTAAAATATACGTTATAAAACGTATTTAAGCCTCTATTTTATATTATTATAATATTTTTATATATTTCCTAATAAGGTTTTAATTAACTTCCGCTTTAATAATGAAATAATAAAATTAATTTATTAACAACTTAATTTTAATTAATTCTTAAAAAAAAATTAATCGTTTATTAAAAAATATAAAAAAGTTAATTATATAAAAAACCGATTAATTTTTAAAAGGAATAAGATAAGTTTGAATATATTTTTTAATTATTAATTAACGTAACGATATAAATATTTTGTTTTATTTTTTAAGGAATTTATTTATTTTAAATTTAAAGTTTATAATATATATTTTTAACTTTATTAATAAGTTTTTAAATTTTAAATTAACCGTATAAAATAACGAAATATACGTAAAAAGAAATTTCGTTCCGATTAAAAAATACGGAAATATAAACGTATTATTTTAAAACTTTATAAATCCGAAAACGTTACGTTTATACGACGTTACTTATTGTAAAAATTTCGTATATAACCTAATATTATTTTAATAACTTTAAAAAAAGAAATATTAACAAAATAACCGGAAAAATAATAATTTTATTCGAAATAAATTTAACCAAGTAATTATTACGTTAATAAATAAGTTTAATTAATTCGTTATCGAAAATATTAACGTAATAATACCTTAAATAACCTTAATGGCTTATAAACGAAATATTAACTTATATATAACGAAATTACCGTAAACCGGTAACGGTATAATATAATAGTTAAAATTAAAATACTTAAGGCCCGAAATAATTACTTAATTATAAATTTATATTAAAAGAATCCATTTAAAAAGTTTTATAATAATTAAATACTATATAAATAATAAAATAAAAGTTAAAAAATAAATATACCGCGAACCGAAAAAAAACGTCCCGATTAAAATAACAATTCGTTATCGATTTTATAAGTTTCGAAAAAAACCTTAAAAAATATAAATACGTTATATTTATTACCGATAAATATTTAAGCTTAATTTAAAATATTTACTTTAAAAATCGAAAAAAATATATTAATTATAACGTTTCGATATTTTTTAAAAGCTTTAAAAAACTAAAATAAAATATTTCCATAAATAATTAAATACGGTAACGAAATTTTAAAAAATTTTTAATTTCGAAATATATTTTAATTACCTTTTTTTAATATTAAACTTAAACCTTTAATACCGTATACTTAAATTTAAAACAGAAATATAAAACGCTTAAAAATATAATTAAAAATAAAACGATTACGATATAAAATAACGTTAAATTACTTTTATTTTTAATCATATATCTTTTTAAAGCTATAATATATTTATACAACCGTATCCTTAAATATACTTTTTTTTAACCAAGCTTATACGAAATTTATTATATTTATTTAATATATAAAAACGGCGTTATAATATTTAATCAAAAACCTTAATAAACCCATTTACGAATATATAACTATATAACTTACGTTATAATAATTACCGTTATAAAAAGAAATTTAAAAATTAAATCTTAAAACGTAAATTAATTACTTTATTAGTTACTAATTTATAAATATTTACGAAATTTAAAACAAATTAATTAACAATATTATTATTATTCGAAATATATAATTTAACGAAAAAGCCACCTTTTTAAATAATATTAAAAACTTAAAAAACAATTTTTTATACGTTATAAAAAAAATTACGGCAATTATTCCGATAAATAAAAATACCTAATTAAGTTAATAATTACCTTATATATATACAAAAAAAAAATTTAAAAACCTAAACGAAATAATTTAACTACCGGCTGGACAAAACAAAAATTGGAAATAATACAAGTATCTAAAAAAACGTACGGAATAATAAAAAATAAATTTATTCGTATAAAATTAATTACCCTTATAAAACCGTTATATTCGAATTATTTCCGTTCCTTAAATTATTATTATTATTATTAACGTTTACCTTAATAATTATTATAATTATTACGCCGACAAAAAAAATAAAAATAACCTTAAATTCTTATTAAATTATTTAACCTAATATAACGGTAAAAAACGAAAATATCCTATAAATTAAAAACGTAAACTTTCTGTATATTCCGTATTAAAATAATATTATTTAAAATAATTATAAAATATAAAAAATTACTTTTAATATAAAATAGCTAATGTATTTTATAAAAATAATTAATAACCGGCCGGTAAATTACGGAAATTTAAAATAAATAAAAATCCAAAATACGTATTATTTTAATCGGAAAAGTTTTAATATATTAAAAATAAAAACGTTACTTAAACCGTTAAACGGTATATATAAATAAAACTTACCGTTATTATCGCAAAATTATAAAAAACTAAATATATATCCGTTAAAAAAAAATTTTTTATAAAACCAAAAAAATTTATTTATAGAATTATAAAAAAATAAAATTTTAAAAGGTTATTAATTAATTTTTTATTAAAAAGAAATAAATCTTAAAATACATATAAATATACGTTTATAAGTTCGATAAATATAACTAATTCCAAAAATATAAAACCCGTTTTATTATACGAAATAATTAATAATTTAAAACGTTTATGGAAATATATACGTATTTACGTTAGTTAAAAAGTTATTTCGAATTTTAATTATTATTACGGCTAAATTCGATTTAAAATTTAAATAATATAACGTTATAAACGTTTTCGTTAACGTAAATTTACTTTATAAAATATATATAAAAATATTTCCAAAATATTTATAACTTAATAAAATTTTTTTAATTAAAAAAAATTTATACGGACTAAAAAAATTCCTTTTATTTTAATAAAAAGATTTTACTAGTACGCTTAAAAATTTAAAATTTAACCCCGTTTTATACGAATTATATTATTTTATTCATTAAAAAAAAATTTTTACGTTAATAATATTATTATTATATAAAATAAAAAATATTAAAACTTTATTAATTAATTAATTTAATAAATATAAAAACGGTATATTTTTATAAAAAATAAAAACTTATAATAATTTTTCGAAATCAAAATAATTAAAAATAAATTAAAAAGAATTTGGTTATTTTAATCCAACTTTATAAATAAATTAATTAACTTAATTCTTAAAAAAAATTTAAATAATTTTTTACGAATGTTAATAATTAATATTAAATTATTACCGAATTTTAATTTAACTTATCCAAATTTTATTAATAAATATTTAAAAAAATCGGTTTTATTTTATACGTTATAATTAATACGTAACCCGATATATTTTTTATAATATTCCGATTCGTTTAATTTAATATAAATCTTAATAATATATATTATATAATTACTGATCAAATTATATTATACCTAATTAAAATTAAAATATTCGCGTTATAATTTAATACTAAAAATTCGAATAATCCTTAAAACGATACTTTTTTTACAAATAATACGATTAACTAAAAAAATTCCTAAACTTACGTTATAAAATTATTCGGAAAAATAATAAAATAACGAACGAATAAATAAAATATAATAATTATTAATATAACCGAAATAAAATTATTATCTTTAATTAAAAAATTAAAAATCGGCTTAAATATAAAATTATTAAATATATAATATAATAATTAATAAATTATACGGTTTATTAATACCGACGTTATATTTTTATAAATAAAGTTATAATACGTAAATATATATAATTATTAATTACGAAAAATAATAAAAAAAATTTATTTAAAATAAATTATACATTTATAAACGATATATTAATTAAATTAATAAATTAATTAAAATATTATTACGAAATATTTTTAAATATTTTAAAAAATAATTAAAATTAATAAATATTATAAAAACTTTAAACTAATAGAAAAAAACTTTAAAAGTTATTTTAAATAAGGAATTAATTAATTAAAAGGATTTAATCGCCGGAAGAAAGGTAAAATAGATAATTATGGCTCTAAAAAGCGGTAAAAGGTAACGATTAATGCCGTAATTGCTTTAAGGCGTTAAAAAAGTATGTTAGCTATTAAGAAGGTACGTTAACACCCTATATACGAAGAGTTTCCCTCTGATCAGAACATATATGTTCCGTGGCTAGATTACATTAAAGTACAGTGCGCGTTTTAAAGCACCTGCAACTAGCCATCTAATACAACACAATTGATGTCCCCTATATCTGACAATAACTGGTCAATAAGCTTAAAGTTATTCGATAGCGCCTCATAAGCGAACTGTTCGTTACAGTCGCTTAGGAGGCGCCATCAATTCGTCCTATGTAACCTTTATCGATCCACTATTTACCTTTTCGGGAATAATCAAAACATAATGCCGATCCACCAAAAAGTTACATCTTAAGTTGACCGATCTTTTCCACGGGCAACGGCTAAGGTACAGAGCGACTATTTTTTACCGGGCTATCATTAGGCCATTAGCCCACTAATATGTGCCCCGAAAAGCGTTGTCGATCACACTCTAAACCAAGTAGATAGGTACTGAATACGAGGAGCGGAGTGCACATATGCAGGAGAATTTCAGCTTTTCGTGGGGCCTCCACCGGCTATCAAGGCACTCAGTCCTCCTGCGTAGCCGGCAAATCCGACTTGACGTGGAGATAACGGCATAGAGGCACGCATCAGGGAATGGGGCGAGTGTTGAACATCAAGTAACAACCATGGACAGCCACCCAGCCAGATCGGCACACACTGCACTACCCGCTTTACGGCATAGAGTTGAACCGATGCTTACTTTGAAAGTCCACTCCCCTCTCAGATCTGCAAAAAAAAGGATCTTACCGCTCGTTTTTTAACCAGAGCCCCACTGTTAAGTTGGGTCTCGCTTTTAGTTCTGTGGAGGTATCTCAGCCGTAATGTGACTCTTATATGGATCAGAGATGATCAAAGATCGGCAAATCCACTACCTGCATGCGCACACCACCCCCTGGTCCAAGATATCGGGAAGAAGGCGGAATGACTTGGCCGTAAGCGTACCAATTTCTGCAGCTTTCGCGTTGATGAGCAGGCCGAAGGCCGAACGACTGGTTGTGAGGAGGGGGGGTTTGCCATGGTGGCGCCCTGGGGGCTCGGTAATGCCTTTACATGAACTCTGACGATATTGAGGCAACTACCAGCGGTTATGGCTGAATGCTGCCCCTCCAATTCAGTCTCCAAAATCCTGCTCATCATACACCCCGGAACTGGTTCCGCTACCTTGACCTCTTATGCATGCGCTTTCTAATTTGTCTCCAGTATAGCTTGGGCAAAGAGGAGCTGCTGCATCCCGCCGTCATCGTCAAGCAAAGAATGCTTCATCACCTCCGTGCAGCCTAGTCTTCGGCCAACATGTCTTTGAAAGAAGTCGCCATTGTCACCGGTGGTGCGGCAGGCGTCGGCCTGGCTGCGGCCAAGCTTCTTGCCAGCCGGGGCTATATTGTAGTTGTTGGCGATGTTAACGTGGAAGAAGGCGAAGAGGCAGTCGCCAGCATCAACAAAGAATATGGCGATGAGACCGCCGTGTTCGTAGCTTGCGATCTGGCCAAGACTGAAGATATTGACGGCTTGATAGCCACCACCGTTACAAAGTTCTCCCGATTCTCGGTCCTCATCAACAATGCAGGGTTCCTGCGGGCACCCTTCCTTGCCATCTCGGCGGAACAAATAAAAGACACCATTGCTATCAACCTGACGGCTACCGTGTACGCCACCCACAAAGCAATCACATTTTGGAACGAGCAACCCTCCTTGAGCGGCAATGTTGTCAACATTACCTCTTCGTCCTCTTTCAAGACGTACGCCAGCATTGCTGCCTATGGAGCTGCCAAAGCTGGCGCTGCGCAGTTCACCTTTGCATGCCACTCCTTCGGGCCGCGCATCAGGATCAATGCTGTAGCCCCTACAGCTATCGCAACAGCTTTCGATAAAAACGCTAGCATGCGTGTCGCCACCGACAAAAGTGGCCCGGGATATACGCCAGAGGAAGAGATGAGAGGCATGGGACTGGCTAGACTACAGCCGGAGCAGGTCGCGCAGGTTGCTATGGAGTGCATTGATGATGTGACCCGGTGCGGAAAGGTTGTATATTTGGACGCAACGGAGGGCCAAAAGATTCATTCCGGGTTCACGTACTAGTAGGGAGGTGGCTTTATACAAATGGTAGCTTAGAGTGATAGAAGTAAAACATGGACAAACGGGATCTAATATTGCCTGTTATATGCTGGTCAGATCACAACAGCATCTATGGCAGTAACTATCTCCTTCGGGATATGATGATGCGGCAGTCCCTGTCAGGGTGGACTGGGGCAAATACAATGTGGCACTGACTTTCCATTAAGCGCGGTATCCCTTTGTCATCCACGTTATGTGGCCCATATACTGCATCATCTGGAGGTGCGATCTCATATCTGAGCAATAGATTAGCCAAGATTGTCATAATCTCCATCCACGCCAAATTGCGACCAATGCAGTTTCGTGGGCCGTAAGAAAAGGCAAACACGTTTCTTCTGCCTTCCTCATCGTCAATGAAGCGATCCGGAATAAACCGTTCTGGCTGGTCCCAGACATCTGTTCGGTTGTTCAGAGCAATAAGATTGAAGGCAATCTTTGTTCCTGGTGGGATGCAGTGGCCCTGCAGCTCGAGGCCCTTGGGCAAGATGCGTGGCATAAAGCCCGATGTGATGGGCGCATATCGAAACGTTTCGTATATGAACGATTCAAGAAACGGTAATTTGGAACGACAATCAGAATACCTGATGAGACTTGTTCCGTCAAATTGAGCCCGAACTTCGTTGGTAGCTCGTTTCAGTGCTTCCGGGTAGAGGGTGAACAGATGCAAGGCCCAAGTCAGTGACGCCGATGTTGTTTCGCTCCCAGCTAGCTGCATACCAACACTCTCAGCCTGAACCTCTGTGGAGGTCATTTTGACTTTGGAGTCTGGCTCTTCGGCGTCAATGAATGCTTGGAGCATATCCTTTGACGTGCCATCCTTCAGCGCCCCAGCCGCAATTGCATGTTTCCGCTGCGCAACAGATTCTTCGCCAAATCGCACAAAGTCACGGTAATTACCCAGCCAAGGCTTTATGAGAAGCGAGAGCGGAAAGCGGAGTAGTGCTTTGAAGTTGATGCTAATCCCGACATATATGGCGGTCGCCGCGATCCAATCAACAATGATGGAGCCATTGCCCTGATCTGAGATATTTCGCCCAAACGCCAGTGCACTCATAATACTGAATGTAGCAAGCTGTGTATCATGTCTGTAGTTGATCTCAGCCTTGTCGGTCTTAGCGAGCTGAGCATCCCACTTTGCAGTGAGGGAGGCGGCTCCATGCTCCAGTACAGTAGCCTCCATCTGCGCCAGGTAGCCCTGGCTGTTCAAAAAGGGACTGATTTGCCGTCGTCGTTGGCTTGCCAACTGCGGACAGCTAAACGTGACGAGGTTCTTGAGCACCGGATCTTGAAGGCCCTGGTAGATGTCGAGTTTGCAGGAATTCCTGGCTCCAAGAACGGTGCGGACATCGTTGGGGTTACAGATGGTGACTGTGTCCGGGCGAGATATGTAAATATCGCCGTACTTTGCAAAGTCTGACAGCGCAGCCCGGATAACGTTTTTCGGAAATCGATTGCGGATAGCTCGTAGAGTGGTGATGCGCGCCAAGCATGGGCCAGGAACTTTTCGCAGAGGAGAAAGTGTAAATGCATATGAGCAGTGCCAAATCACATAGCAACTTGCGACAGCCAGAAAGAGACCAGCAGCATGCCCTAGCAGTATTTCCATGGCAACTGCAATATGAAGTTGTTCTCGCACGGGCTGCTTCGTGGCCACACCTGTGCTCAGTCTCTCGAGTATGATATGCTAGTTGGGGTCTAGCTATGTCAGTATGAGGCTGCTATTTCGCAGCTTACCCTCGTCGGCAGGCTGCGGAATTCCTTCCGCAGCCATGCTCAGACTAGATAATGGAGGTGTCCGGCAGACCGGTGCAACTTGTTGACTGGTGGTATTATGACTTTGCCGTCGCAGTCAGCTCCGCAGACAGCTGACGTGGGACCTGAACTGGCCGCCGAATTAACAGCGGAACTGACTGATTAGTTGGCCCGGTCTGTTTCTCCGGCGTGGTTATGATATCGGCCCGACGAGTAGTACGGGTGCTTGTTAGGTGAAGAGATCGGCAGACCCATCTAGCGGCATTTAACAACACGCTAAGCTCACATTTCAGTCGATTGGAACAGATAGCCACACCCCCTAACTCTGAACCATCCATCCCATGGCCGTACTAGCCCGGTCCCACTAGAAAGTCGCAGGGTGGTACAGAAACACTGCGGTGGTTGCCTTTCGAACGTCTGGCGCTGGCATCCGACAATGACAAGGGTAGAGAAACAGTACATGCTCTACATCTTGTTCCTCAGCGAAGCACTAATATTATAGTGAGCCTTCAGGGAGCAAGCCACTAATGGCTCCCCCAAAACTGTTGCACTGTCACGCTGTAATTTTCTTGAGTAGGTGTTCGCTATGGTAGCCATTGTAGTCAAGTGTACCAGCCCGTGTCTATCCTGGTCTCTGTCGTTCGCGCCAGACATTTCGTTTGGCAGCGGACCTCCTGTGCTGAAGAGCTGGTCAGCGTAAGCAGAGGAGGGGGGAAAATGGACATTCATGAAACATGACCGTTTTCGTCTGCGTCTATTATGGTATTCCTATGCAATATACCATAGCTATTGCACAGAGAACACATGTCAATTTCCGGATAAAAATCATCAGAACTAAGCCAAATGGGCCCAACGCAGAGTGAGGAACAACTGCTCCGCAGCGAGGCTAGCATCAGAACGACGACATCCCCTACGTGAACATCTAGAAGGGCATGCTCGGTACTCACAACGAAATACCCTGTATTACCTACCATACGCCGCTGCCCCCACCACTTATGGCCTGTTTACCGCAAGTGGGGGCGCAGTTACCACTAGGTGGCCAAAAATCAAGCTTTCCCTATATTGTTTGCATCAAGATTTCTTGGCTTCTTAGATATATACGGGCCATACCTAGCAGCTTATGTAATCAATCCCGCCTTGCCGTTTTAGAAATTTTTCGCTATTTACCAATTTTTTAATATAACCCTTTGTTTATATCAGGATATCTTAACTCTTTTTATTATTTTCGTAATTATTATTAAGGATAATTATTAAGTTAATAAGGGACATTTATATTATTATTTACTTAATTGCGAAAGGTTTAATTAAGTTTAAAGCTTATTATTTAGGTAATATAAATTACTACCAAATATCGCACAATGTGGTAAATCGCTAACGTTAATATGGATATAGGTGGCGAAAAGATACATCTGTAGTGGCGACCGGGCTGCGGTAAACAGGCCCTTAAAGTTTCTGCGACAGTAAGTCTGGTACAATATTTACGCCAGGCTGCAGCACATAGAGAACGTCCGTCATCGATTCTCGTCACCTTGGCATCGTGTTCCAAGATGCTTGCATCGGCCATTAATTTTGTAAGGGGGCTTGACGTGGTGTCAAAGAATGGCTACGTCTCGATCATTTTGTCATGTATTGTCATGACTCTAGGCTATCGCCTCATCTATCAGCTTTTCTTTTCGCCGCTTCGACACATACCAGGCTCAACTTTGTCACGCCTCTTTGCGTCTCACTCGGTTTTGAAGCGGGTTCTTGCTCAAGGCGCAAAGTCTGTTCAGGCGGACTACGAACAGTATGGAGATATCTACGTTTTAAAGCCCAATGGCGTCAGCATTAGCAATCCAAAAGACATCAAGACGGTCCTCACGTCCTACGACTTCGTCAAGACTGAGGTTTACAAGATGCTCGATATTAAGAACCGAGCGAGCATCTTTACGACCAGAGTGGCTGCGCAGGCCAGCCAGCGGCGGAGACAAATTGGACCATACATGAATCACGGTTATCTGAGCCGTATGGAGCCTCTCATTTTGAAATATAGCATTATTGCTATTAAGAAGAAGTGGGACAGGCTCATTGAAGAAGCTGGTGGCGATTCTATCACTATTAACTTTCGAAACGACACGCAGTATGCCACTTTTGACACGATTGGCATGCTCGCCTTTGGAAGAGAGTTCCGCGCGTTGGAAACAGATGACCCCACGATTATTCGCTGGATTGAGTCGACCGGCTTTTACTTGGGCATGACGAAGAATTTTCCTTTCCTGAACTGGTACCCATTCTCCTGGTTAATCCGAAGAAAGAAAGATGCCTTCGAGAGCTTCGTCTCATATGCGGAGAAGTCTGTCGAGTTGCGACGCGAGGCAATAAATAATGGAACTGCGCGCTCGAAACCGGTCGACCTGTTGCAGGCATTCATCGATGCAGAGGATCCCGAGTCGGAAAAGGTTCGCATGACACCGCATGAAGTCAGTACGGAAAGCATTGCAATGCAATTGGCGGGAAGCGAATCTACATCTTTTGTAGTATGCTGGGTCCTACACCTGTTGACGCTCTATCCCAAGTTCTTTAATTGCGCAGTGGACGAAGTACGCAGCCAGTTTCCGCTGGAGCACCTCATCGGCTTTCACGATTGCAACAAGATGCTGCCATTTCTCACAGCTTGCATCTACGAGACGCTGAGGTTCTCGCCCATCACATCAGGTTTCATGCCCAGAATTAACTACTCCAGCGGCATCACTATCCAAGGACACTATATTCCTCCCGGTACTGAGATAGCCATCAATATGATTGGCGCACATTCCAACAAGGACGTGTGGGAGAAGCCCTACTTGTACGATCCAACGAGATTCTTGGATAATGAGGAGGCGAAGCGCAACGTGTTTGCCTTTTCATACGGCCATAGAAACTGCATCGGCAAAAACTTGGCCTGGGTAGAAATGATGGTGATTTTGGCAAACATTCTGAAGGACTACGACATTTCCCTTCCCAAAGGCAGTGTCTGCGGCCCGCACAATACTGACGAGATGGGGAGGCCACGTATAATGCCTACCAAGAGCACCCTATTCACGACTCCCAAGTACCCCGAAAGAGACTGTCTCATTGTAGTTAGCAAGAGAAGATAATACAAGCAAAAACTTTTGACCAGGCGCCTACGGCTGCACAAATCACCTGATAGAGACGTGACAGGTGGTCATGACCTAGGGGAGCGCTTGTAACCCTCTCTCCGCGCAGATAAGACAATGAGTCAACCTGCTCACCTGCTGAAAAAATGACTGCCTTTGCTGCCCTAGTAGGGTCCCCGTCTGGTGGAACTGCATCGTATTCCCGAGGTAGCTCCACAAGACAATGGACCCGATGTGTAATTACGCTAATGGCGGTGGTGTGAGCAGGGATCAACGGTCCGGCTTTTTTATACATACCCTCTCTGCCCTCCCCCGCGTGGGGGAGATGAGGAGACGATACTGACGACTGCAGACCCTAACGGCCCCACAGCGAACCACTCTATTCTACTGGCAAGGTCAGCTTGCTAAGAGAAAGGCCTAAGTTTTAAAGCCAAACTAAGATATACGTGCTCGCAGGTACATAATGCTGAGACGAGTCGGCATGAAAATGGTCCGCCTCACCATAGGCTTCCAGGACTCGGCCAAGTAACTTGCAGGGGTAGTTGCGTTAACTTGTCGTGCCTCTCAATTCTTTGCTGCCTCACTTTGCTCGCTAACCCATTGAACCTGGACCTTCACGGTTTGGCCCAAGATGCCAGTCTCAATGCCTTCGTCAAGATGGATAGACGACGCCGGCTGGGTCACTCAGATACAAGATGCAGTCGACGCGACAAGGGTCGCCAGCTTTGTGCGTATTCTTGCGACCGGCCTGGCCATCTGGCTTGCCTACAGACTACTCTACGCTTTGTTCCTGTCCCCGCTGCGCAAAGTTCCCGGTCCCTTCATTGCCAGAGTCACCTCTAATCGAGGCGACATCAACAACTTTTCTGGCGGTGTGGCTGTGCAGGTCCAACGGGACCGCGAAACCTATGGCGATGTCTACGTCTTCAAGCCAAATGCCGTGTGTATAAGCAATCCAGCCGACGTACGCACCATTCTGAGCTCGCAAGATTTCCGCAAGGCGGATTTCTTTGATGTGTTCGATGATGGCTCTGTCAAGAATATCGTGTCCCAGAGAGACCCCGCGCTGGCAAGCCGCCGACGCAGGCAAATGGGCCCGTATCTCAACTATGCCTACTTGAACAAGATGGAGCCTGTGATTCAACGTCATGGGTACCAGGCTATACAGGCCAAGTGGGATAGTCTCCTCGACGGGAACAAAGGAAAACCGACAGAAGTCAACTATCGAATCGATACCCAGCTAGTCACATTCGACATTATGAGCGCACTTGCCTTTGGTCGAGATCCAGACTCAATTGGCCATGGTAGTTCCTCCATTACAAAGTGGTCAGCCAGAATTATGAACCTCCTTGACTACTCGGCCATTCTGGCTTTGCTCTCTCTGCTACCATTCTCCCTCATCATGCGCCCCTGGAAGTCCATGTATCAGGAGCTGGCCTTGTACAGCAAGGATGCCGTCGAAATGCGAAAGAATCTGTTAAAGACGGGCCAGGAGGCGCCTGCAGATATGCTGCAAGCTTTCATTGAGGCAGAAGACCCCGATTCCAAGATCAAGATGTCCGCCCCCGAGATACAGGCTGAGTGTATCATGATGATGCTCGCAGGCAGCGAAACCACTTCTAGCGCCATCATGTGGGTGTTGCACCTGCTACTTCTCCACCCAGACAAACTAAAAAAGGCAGTTCATGAAGTCCGCTCCGCGTTTGCGCCTAATCACTTGATTCTCTACCGTGAGGTCCTGGACAAGCTACCGTATATTGAGGCCTGCGTGTACGAGGCCCTTCGTGTGTCACCCACGACGGCTGGCGTAACTCCTCGCATCTCACACACCCGCGGGATCGAGTTGCAGGGGCACTTCATCCCTCCCGGTACCGAACTTTACGTGAATCTGCGATCACCCAACATGGATGCAGACATCTGGGAGGCGCCAGAGCGCTTTCAGCCAGAGCGGTTTGTCGGAAATGATGCCGCAAAGAAGAACCTTTTCACATTCTCTTACGGCCCGCGCAATTGCATCGGCCGGAATCTTGCCTGGGTGGAAATGCTCACCATCGTTGCCAATATCTGCAAGGATTACAATATCATGCCCGCTCCAAGGAGCCAGTTTGGGCCGGAGAATGTGGACGAGAATGGTGTTCCCAGGCTGCTCCCTGCCAAGTGCTTTATCGCGTCATTCCCTGCAGATGCAGAGAGAGACTGTCGTATGATGATTACACGGCGAGCATGAACAAGCATCATGTTCGCCGAGCATGGAGCTAGCTATCCATTGGCCTATTAACATGCTAATATCATGTTACTTGCCATTATCCGGACATGGCGTACTTACCGTCCGTCGATGTATTTAGTTTATAAAGCGAACAGTAGCTAATGAAGGCGACTTTCATGTACCTACACAAACCTAGTAGTAAACTCGCCGGAAGTAATACGGGGGGAATGTCTAACGGCATTTCCTGCGCTGCCTCCATCTCTGCATGACGCTGTGGCTCCCCTCTAGACTGCAAGGGGTGCTTTCAGTCTGTTATCGGCGGCCCGAGGCGAGGCGTACTTTGTCCTAGGCCACTTGTTCTCTTCTTTGCCGCCGGCAAAAATCTGTGCCAAGGCGGCTCTCACTCAAGCCAACTTGCTAGCTGACCGGAAATCAGCGACATGAGGCTTCGGAGCTCGGATGCATTGATTCACCGCTCAACACGGGCCATCTCAGCCGCAGCACGCAAGCTGTGGGAACAGCCTTGGCAACTATAGGCAGGGTGCATTGCAACCCATTATGAGTCGGGCCGAAGGAAAAAAAAAATTCTACTTGCATTAGAGGTATGAGTAGGTATCATACAGCAGAATGGGTGTTTGGCTAGGAGGCCGTCCACTCGGTGGCCTGTAGCATCCATGGCCCGCAGATCCTAGAACGGTTGGGACGCACCATGGGCGGTGGATCTGACGTACTAGAGTATATCTGCGGCTGGGGGGCGACTGCCGATCACTCTCAGCCCCCAGATCCATCTGTCTTACAAGGGAGGGGGTGTCCTTAGAGGTCAGCAACGGTGAAACTTTCTGTCCAAGAGTGTGTGGGCCCATTACGTGATGCACCTAAAACATCTAGCTTAGATCAGTTTCTCTAGATAGTTTTTCAATACCAACCATCGCTCCTCTAACCTGTTTAATCAGTGATCGTCAGCGGCCCCTTACAAGTGGTGATGTGCATCGCTGCACATGGGCCGAGTCCAGGGTCTAAAACAAAGCCGCGGTACATAGTGCCAATTGGGAATCGGGCAAATGGGGGCCGATGTTGCGTCAACTTTTGTTGTCATGGAGCGGCAGCGGAATTTGGCCGGCGGAAGAGCATTCTTGCAGTTTCGGAACAGAACCGTGTCTGACACAAGTGTTTGCGGACAACCTGCTCAGTATTCATCCTGGGATTCATGAATTTCTTTTTTTTTCTTCAACGGGAGATTCGTGCAATCTTGAGACAACATCACCATACTCGGCAGGGAGATCGAAATGGCCGTAGGCTCGGCCGGTCATGTAGACAGCAAGGCAGCATCCGAATACCGCACAGATCTCAAGAGATGGCGCCTCAATGTCCACCAGGGTCGCCATATGTGGGTATATCTGAATGAGGACGACTCGCAACAACGGCCTCAAACATTTCTTGAGAATTACTGGCTTGGCCAAGAGTTTCAGCTGCCCGAAATGGGCAGACCAACATGCCCACAGGACGCTCTTGATAATGGATGGGAATTCTTCAAACGGCTTCAGACTGAAGACGGCCACTGGGGATGCAATGACGATGGCCCGCTCTTTGTAACTAGCGGCATAGTTATTGCGTCGTACATAATCGGCGTTCAGTTCCCGCAGGCCATCAAAGACGAAATGTGCCGCTATCTCATGAATTTCGCCAACGGCGAAGGAGGATGGGGCCTCTGGATTAACAGCCCTTCCACTGTCTTTGGTACAACGATGAACTATGTTATGCTTCGCATCCTCGGTGTGCCGCCTTCACATCCAGTTCTGATTCAGGCACGCGCCGCTTTGCATCGAATGGGCAGCGCAACGGCGCTCCCGACATGGGGCAAGTTCTGGATGTGTGTACTTGGCTTATATGAATGGGACGGCATGCTTCCGTTAATCCCAGAGCCATTGCTGGTACCAGAGGTCCTGCCGCTCAACCCAGGGAAGTGGTGGGTTCATACGCGCAATGTCTTTGTGAGCATGAGTTATCTCTATGGAGTCCGCTTCTCGGCACCACTCACGCAATTGATCCGGGACCTCAGAGAGGAGCTGTACGACGCGCCGTACGATACAATCAACTGGTTCGCACAAAGAAGCAACATCAGCGACCGTGACCGCCTCTGCCCGCAGACGTTTATACAGAAGAGCGTCGCCACGGCGCTTTGCTCGTACGAGTACATCAAGGTCCCCTTCCTCCGACGCCTAGCGGTGAACGAGGCACTGTTCCAGGTCGAGATGGAGGTTCGCAATACAAACTACTTGTGCATTGCACCCGTCAGTTTTGCATCCAATATGTTGGTCATGTTCCATGCGCACGGCATCAACAGCCACTGGGTCAAGGGAATGGTGGACAGGATCATTGACCCAATGTGGATGTGCCGCGAAGGCATGGCGGCGTCCGGCACCAACGGCACCTCACTATGGGATACCGTCTTCACCGTGCAGGCTGCTTTGGACGGAGGTCTTGCGCAGCGCCCTGAAAATCACGAGATTATGGTCAAGGCGCTCCAGTTCATCGACGTTTCACAAATTCGCGAGAATCCGCTGGGGCTCGCGCATGGCTACAGACAGCGCACCAAGGGCGCGTGGCCATTCAGTACCCGCGACCAGGCATATGCCGTCTCCGACACCACAGCGGAGGCTGTCAGAGCTGTGATTCAACTCCAGGCCCTGGAATCCATGCCGAAATTAATCGCAGACGACCGGTTGCAAGACGCCGTGGACCTTATTCTCGGCATGGAGAACAAGGGCGGAGGCTATTCCGCCTTTGAGCCGGTTCGCGCTCCCAAGGCTCTGGAGCTCATCAACATTACAGAGCTCTACGACGACGTCATGACAGACAATCTCTATCCAGAATGCACAAGCTCAGTGCTTCTCTGCCTGGACACCTTCTCGAAGGCGTTTCCCCTTTATCGTGCCGTTGATGTCCAGGCCTGCATCGGCCGTTGTGTGCGCTACCTGGTCAAGTCACAGCACCCCTGCGGCGGCTGGATCGCGTCATGGGGCATCTGCTTTACTTATGCGACCATGTTTGCTCTGCAGGGCCTGGAGACGGTCGGCCTCAAAGAGCGCAACAGCGAGGTCTGCAGGAATGCCTGCCGGTTCCTGCTGGCGCATCAGAACGCCGACGGCGGCTGGGGCGAGGACCTTGAAAGCATAAAGCAAAAGCGCTACGTGCACGACCCTGCCGGGAGCCAGGTTACATGTACAGCCTACGCTCTCAATGGACTGATTGCAGCGCATTGCTCCGACGCGGTCGCCTTACGGAGAGGCATCGCATGGCTTGTACGGCAGCAGCGCGAGACAGGAGATTGGGTGCCGGGCTCGCTGGAAGGTATATTTGCCTGCCCTGGAGGAATGAGATACCCTAACTACAAGTTTCATTTTACATTGAGCGCTATTGGCAAGTACATTGATAGATACGGTAACGAGGCGCTCTTTGAAGAGAAGAAGTAAAGTTGAGTTTTGTGTTTTGATTTTTCTCGATCGGTAGGGTAATATGCAATATCTTTAGGAACTAAGCATTGTATGAAGAACTTTTACATCTTCCAAGACATAGTACCAAGCATTACTGTTCACATGTTTAGCTACTCATGCACCCACTCTCCGACTACGGTCCTCAGTCCTCCGTCGGGAGTGCTGGCACCTCTGCGTCCAGATTGTCGACATTGACTTAGTCACGGACACGGCGGGCAAGATTGCTCTTCACGGCTGGTTGAAACCTTCTGGATGAGAAGTAACCCTGCTTGACTGTACAGGACCCGCGGAAAGCTTCAACATCTTTACTTACATGACTTACTAACGGCCTGTTTACCGCAGCCCGGTCGCGACTGCAGATGTATCTGTTCGCCACCTGTGTCCACATTGACGTTGGCAATCCACCACACTTTCCGATATTTGGCGGTGATCTATGCTGCCTAAATGCTGATTTCTGGGGCCTAATTAGGCCGCTCGCGGTTGGATTAATGGCAATGTATACCCCCTGTCAGCTTGCCAATCTATCCCTATAGCAGCACTTAGAGTGGGCGAAAAGGCTCAGCTGCGACTATGCTCCATAAGCCCAGTAATAACTGCGAAGGTAACGAAAAGGGCTAAGATATCCTGATATGGACAGGGGAAACTATAAACTAAACTGCGACAATTATTTTATGGAATCTGAGAACTATTTGGAGCCGGATAAAACATTATATAATTATAGCTTTATCTGATAAAAACCTTTTAATGGTGATTTGCGAATATTGGGTTAATCTGGCCGCCGTTAAAGGCGCCGATATTGTTGTGAATAGCTTCTAAAGCTTAAAAAGGCGATGGGGGATTGGTTACCTAAGCTGTCGGGGATGGGCCCGTATAGATCTGGAAAGCCAAGAAAAGCTTATGCCAATAATATGGGGAAAAAATGTCACTTGGCCACCCAGTAGTGAATGCGCCCCACTTGCGGTAATCAAGCCAGGAACATCAGCCCAGATGTAACGTAGCTGGAGGCTAGTTGCATGCGCTCTTATTAGGTGTGGATTTGGGTGTGCAAACTCCAATTGGCGTTTGGAATTGCTGATCTTTTGGTCTTGTGTTTAGCGTCGCATCCTCGCTTATCTCCCACAACGAACGGCAGTTGACGAACCCCACCCCTCGTTTCCTGTGGGGAAGAGGGGAAGGGGGGTGTGGATAACTTTGTCTACAGCTGAGCCAGATCTGCATTGGAATTGATCCGAGATCAGCGGTCCCGGTAACTTTCGGCAGGCAATTATCAACACCTGCGAAAAAGCACGACCCACTGCTACAGTTCGAGTAAGCTGCACTCTGAATTTGCTTTGCCTGTGCTTCCCGCAGCAGCTAGACTGTTCACCTGCTCCCTCTGCAGCATCACCCCCCCATTCACGGAATTCCCTTTTCTATGTCGCAGGTTCTATCGATGAAGCTGACGAGCCAATATTCGCAGCTGCCATCGTCCGATTCTTTACCATGGACGAGTATCTCCAGCACATGCCGTCCAAGCCGGACCGCATCTCGCTTTCCGCCCTAGAGAACCATGGCTCGTACACCAATATCCCATATGCCTTTTTTTACGAAAATGTGGACAGAAGCCCAGATTTCATGCCCACTCCTCTGCTGAAAGAGTCGCTCGCCAGAGCCCTCCAGGCCTTCCCCGTGCTGACTGGCGTTGTGCGCTTGCCGGCGCGCGGAAAGCTTCACATTGAGATTGATCCGCAGCATCTCAACACGCCGCGGTTCAAGGAGTCCTTCGACGAGAAGATCGCGTTTCAAGACGTGAGAGATGCCGGCTTTGCGTGGAGCGCATGGCCTGCCAACCTCGTCACCGTGGGAGGCGGGTTTGCGGCACCAGACCCCGAGACGGGCGATATTGTGCTCCTCCACGTCCACGTTGTGCGTCTGAAGCAAAACACGGGTGTCGCGCTCTTCACAAACATACCGCACTATGCCGTGGACGGCTATGGATACTTTGCCTTCTTGAATCATTGGGCGTCCACGATGCGGGCCATGAAGCTCAGCAAGAGTCAGCCTCCTCCGGAAGGTGACTTTTGTCACGACCGCAGCTGCATTTACAAATACTTGCCCAAGGAGAAGACACCGATCGACGCGCTCTCCCAGTCAATCTACACTACCAGCAACATGTTCTGCGATACCCTGGCCTTGCTGTCCCCACCGCTGCTAGGCCGCCTGCTTACGAAACTCGGTAGCCTGTCCTCGGGCAAAGGGCACCTGTTCCACGTCTCGCAAGGAACATTGGAGAAGCTTCGTAGCGAGGTAAAATCGCACCTGCCCGCTGGAACAGTCATCAGCGCAAACGACGTACTCTGCGCAATGATCATGAGGGCATACTGCCAGAGCCAGCCGCTGCCCGAGCCTAAGGCAGGCTGGTTCAGTGCTGCGCCGGCGCCAGAGTCGCACTTCACCGTGCGCATGCCGTGCGACGTGCGTCCGCGCCTGGGCATGACGGAGAAGTTTACAGGCAATGTCATCCTGCCCATATTCATCCGGCAGCCCATGGACGAGGTCTTGCAGCCCACCACGCCCGAGACCCTGGCTCGTTCTGCGCTCCATGTACGCGAGGCGACGAATTCCATCAGCCCGTCTCTGGTCGCGGGTTTTTACGATACCTTCTCTCAGCACCCAACCTGCCACATGCGGCCGTTGTCATTTGCTGCCTCGCATACAAAGACGTCCATGATTACAACCAGCCACACTCGCTTCGAGCTGTACGATGTCGACTTTGGAAGTGGCCGGCCCAAATTTGCGTGTCTGACGCCACTTTTTGCGGGAAGCTACACAATGGCCGCATTCTTGCCTCCGCCACCCGGTGTGGATGGTGCATACGTGCTCCTCACCTCAAATGTGGAGGCCATGGGTAACATTGTACAGAATGAATTCTGGAAGGAGAATACGGAGCTACTTTGGTAGATTAAATAAACTAAAGGGAAAGAAAAATATAAAAGAAGTAACTTGAAGTTATTTTGCATACACACGTCTTATAACCCGACTCCACTTCTCGTAGCTAGCTGGCACTTACAGTGCTCTGCGCTTCATGACCATGCGGCAATCCCGCTCCGGGTTTGCAGGCATTGTCGCCACTCCCAGTCTATTGGGCATGATCTTAGGTCGTCCATTCTCATCCAAATTGTCAGGCCTGAACAAGCTGTCTTTCGGCAACGACACGTCATAATCCTTGAACATATTGGCCAATACAGAGACCATCAGCATCCAAGCCAGATTCTTACCAGCACATACTCTGGTGCCGGTAGAGAAGGAGAGCATGTTGCGTTTAGCCACATCGTTGTCTATGAAGCGACTTGGGTTAAAGTCCAGGGGATTTTTCCATACACCCTCATGATGATGGGCGGCCAACCTGTTGCAAGCAATTTCAGTCGATGGCGGAATGTAGTGGCCCTTGATGGTGACGCCCCGCGTATGACAAATGCGAGGAAACGAGGTGCTGGCGGTCGGAATACATCGCAATGTTTCATAAATGCAGGCTTCCAGGTAAGGCAGTTCGCCGCGGGTATCAGCGTAGGCAATGACGCTGTCAGATGGGAACTTGGCACGGACTTCGTCCACCACCTTTTTCATATCGTCCGGGTAGAGGAAAAGGAAGTGGATCACCCATGTGAGGACAGACGAGGTTGATTCGGGGCCTCCAACAAGCATACTAATGCTATCGGCCTGCACATCGCGGGGATCCATCGGCGCCTTGGAGTCGGGGTCCTCCGAGTCCAGAAGAGCCTGGAGCATATCGACTGGCTTTTCACCTCCCTCCGCCAGATGCTTCCTGCGAATTTCGATTGACTCGTTGCTGAATTTCACCAAGTCATCATAGGATGTCTTGAGCTTCTTGACAAGGCGTGAAAAGGGCCATCGCAGTACGATGGGGAAGTGGTGCTGTAGAATCATGTAGGCGAGAGTGTCGTTGACCCAAAGAGCAGTCTGGCGGTTGTTGTCTCTCAGCGCATGGAATTCCCTGCCAAAGGAGAGGATACCGTTGATGTCGATCATGGCTAGCTGAGTGTCAAGCCGATAATTGACAATGGCTTCCTCCCCTTTGCTCTCACAGTCGGCAATCTTAGCTTCCCAGCGTTTTTTCAGCGCCCTGATACCGTACTGCTGGATAGTAGACTCCATCTTGGCCAAGTAAGCATGACTGAAAAAAGGATGCAGCTTGCGGCGGCGGCTATTTGCCTCGGCTGGGTCGGTAATTGTAGACACGTTGGGGACGCCGTCGTACTCAAAGATCTCATACATGTCTGTCTTGCGGAACTCTGCAATGTTCAGCAGGGCCCTGACATCTTCGGGATCGCAGAGGAAGACGGCATTGGGCTTGGCCACGTAGACATCTCCATACTGGCTATGGTCGTTGCGTGCAATGGACATGGACTGGCCAGTAATCAGAGACCAGAGGCCGCGCTTCGATGTCAGGCGTGCTGACATTGGGCCAGGGAGATGCCTGAGCGGCGAGAAGAAGACGGCATAAACAAGCTTGCAGGCCAGCCAGAGAATAACGATTCCAACGCCAGTGCCCAAGTAGCCGAAGCGCTCAAGGCATGGTGATACCAGGTCTTGCAACGTGCCCAGAAACTTGTGGAGGCGCAGGAGGACATCGTGCAGCAAGTTGGACTGCATCTTGGCTCGGTTGAAGGCGTGCTTGCTGAAGAGAAGTGACGGAGGCAATTGCAAGCTGTCTGATGGCCAAGTCCATGAACGAGACGGTAGCTTGTAGATGGCCGTACCAAATACTGCTCCGCGGAGGTAAATGACCAAATGAATAAATGAATAACTAAATACCCTCCAGCGAGATCGGAGAGGGCAGGGTACACCATAGTGTGCTTGCCAGTGTCTTACTGGCTCCCCAGCGCTGAACTCGCAGGGTAAACGGGCGTCGGCGATGGACGAGCAGAGCGGAAAGTATTGGGTGTGCCATTAGAGATAAGCAGCTGAGGCTGAAGATGCATTGACTGGGGTGCGTTATGGGGGGTTACATGTCAATCAAGAGTGGGGGAGGGGGGTGTGAGCTCTGCGGACGGGGCGTCAGGGCTTGCAGCCAACTACCGGCTGGCTTTATTCTTCCGGGACCTTCCCTATTTAGGCAGTCAGACCGATGTCTCCACAGGGGGGGCTGGGGGTCCACTTACATATTAGCACCCCCCTAAAACCCACCCAAACCTACCAGTTATGATAGCAACCGTCCCACCACGACACATACCTGTCAGATATAGGGGACATCAGTGTGTGTAGTTGTATCCAGCTAGTTACGTGTGCTATATCACGCGTACAGTTCAAGTAGCTTAGCCACGGAACATATATATGCTGATCAGAAAGTAACCTTTTCGTATGTAAGGAGCGCTCCGTACCCCCCAACTAGCCGATATACTCCTTTAACGCCTTAAAGTATTTACGGCGTTAATTATTCTCTTTTATTATTTTTTACGCTATAATTATTTATTGTATCTTCTTTTTTTAATAATTTTAAATTTTTTATTATTATTTTAAAGTTTACTAATATTATTAATTTTAATTTATTTTTAATTTTTAAAATAAAAGTTAATAATAAGGTTTTAATTAATAAATTAATTAATATATCACTTATAAACGTTTAGCTTTATTAAATTTAATCCTTTTTTATCATTTTTATAAATAATTATTAAATATAAATATATATTATATGTTTATTTATATAAAGATAACGGTAATTTTAATAAGCCGTATAATTTATTAATTATCATCTTATATATTTAATAACTTTAAATTTAAACCGATTACAATTATTTTTAAATTGAATTTAAATAAAGGTTTTTAACGGTTTTTATAAAGAATAATAATTTTATTTATTTACCTGTTTCTTATTATTTTCAAAATAATTTTATAACGTAAATTTAAAATGTTTTTTTAATTAATCGTATTATTCCTAAAAAGAATATTATTTTAAATATTAATCGAATCCTTATTATTAAATTATTACATTAACCTTTTAATTTCTGTAAATATAATATAATGTAATTAGCAGTTATATAATATATATTATTAGGGTTTATATTAAAATATACGAAGCGATATATTTTAAGAAATATATCAGGTTACGTATTAATTATAAAGTATAAAATAAAATTAAGCAGTTTGCTTAAAAGTAAGACTTTACGGAACTAAGGTATATAATCTATCTTAACCGTAAAAACTATTAATTAATTATCGTATTCGAAGATGTTAGATATAATATCTATCGTATAAATTATATCGTATAATAACTTTCTGTATATTTAGCTCGGCCTGGAAAATAAGGCTTGAGCCTATATTAACCTTATATAAAGTAATTTTTTTTAAATATTTACTAATAAAATTTAAATAAATTAAATTAAGGTTTAATATTAATTTAATACTTATTATAAGCATTTTTAAAAAGTTATTTAAAATTCTTTAAAAGTTAAAGTAACCAGTTTATTTATAACACCGAATTAAAATAGTTAAAACTTTTTTAAGAGGTTTTATTTATTTATTTCCATTTTAAAAAAATATTATAAATTCTTACTTTTTATAAGATGATATTAAATTTATATTTATTAAATTAATTAAATAGTATTAGTTTTATACCTTTTATTATATATAAAGATAATATAGTTAGCGAAAAAAATAAGAATAAATTATAAATTCTTAAGTATATTAGTAAAATTCTTTTATTTAAATAAACTTGATATTTTAAATCCGGATAATACTTTGTTAATAATTTTTTTACGTTATAGAAATTTTTAAAATATTTGTATATCTATTATACAAGGTAAATTTAAGTTAATAAGAACGTTTATAATGCTATATTACTTAAATTCCAAGTTAAGTTTAACCATAATCATGATTAAAGTTTAAAATAACTTTCTAATTAACGTAAATACGTATATATTTTTATAAGCGTTGTTAATTATTAATTATTTCATCTGATAAAATAAGCTTTATATTTTTAAAGCTAATTATACTTATCGAACTTTTAAGCGTATATTTGTATATATATTAAAACTTAATTCTTTAATAGAAGATTAATTTATAATCTTATTAATAAAATTTTTCCATTTTATAATATTCCTTCCATAACTGGTATATATTTATGTTTATATAACCTTATAATAATAACGATAAGTTTTGCTTATATACCCGGTTTTAAAACTTAAGTAATGTTTTAATACTTGAAATATTTAAATTCTCTAAATTTAAAAAAAAATATTTTAAGTTTTTATTTTCTTTTAAATTTTCGTAGCTTATCAGCCGATTATTAATTGTATCAGTAAAATGTGTTAATTGTTTGCGTTAAACGCGGGTTTTTATTTTATAATCGTACTGATGGAAACGGTCGAGACTGGCGAGAGCTCGTAAAGGCTTTTATACGCACTTAAGGTTTATTCTTAGGGTTTATTACAGCCAGCGGGCACAGAGTTCATCAGGGTTAAAGCTTGTTGGCAACCGCGTATGTAAGCCTCTTAAGCCAACATCAGTCGAAAAATTCGTGCTTACAAGGACCTAGCATTTGGCTTCATAATAAGGTTTTATGGAACTAAGATGTATAATTTATATTAACGGTAAAATTTACTAATTAATTATTTTATTGGAAGATATTAAATATATTATTTATCTATTATGTTATATCTTATAATAACTTTTTATATATTTAACTTAACCGGAAAATATCGGTTAAACTTTTATTAATATTCTTTAAAGTTTAAATTATAAACTTCTTTATTTTTAATTATTAGTTTAAAGATATTTATTAGTTAAGTAGTATAATTTCCTTTTTTAAAATTTATTATAAAATATAAGATATTAACTTATATTAAGATTCGGAGTCGTAATTAGATAAAAAGTTATATCGGGTTTTATACATTTAATAGGTTATAGAAATAATTAATTAAAGGTGATAAAGTTTTAAATATTAAGCCAGTACGCTTTAAACTAAAATTCACTTTTAAAGAGATCTTAATTTTTAATGCTTTCTTAACAATTAAAAGCCTTAATGTTATTATTATTATCATAATTCCTAGGATATATAAATAATAATTATTAATATATGTTTAACATCGTTTTAATAATAATTAATTAATTACTTTATACGAAAAATAAGTAAATAAAATTTTAATTATTAAATATAAAAGCTATCAGTAATATAATTATAATTAATTATTTACGTATATTATATCACGCGTACAGCTTTAAGTAACTTGGATACGGAATATATATACGTTGATCAGAAGGTGACCTTTCCGTTATAGGGAGCGCTCCGCACCCCCCAGCTAGCCGACAATAGCCCATGCGCTTCCCCGCGACCCTATTTCTTTCTGCAATACCACCTTTCTATCTTGCCTGCTTTACTTCTATATCTGTTTTATATAGAAAACAGGGTATTTTTCATCTATTTTAAACGCCCAGGTTATATAATGCCGACCTTTAAAATTATTTCAAAAACGTTAAAAGACCTAATAAATTTCGCTATTACTATCACTTTTTTAAAATATTTAATATTACAAGGTTACTAAATCCTTATATAAATAATAACTATATACTTTATATTTGTTAATAACGTAATATTGAAAACATTTAAAATTTTAAAATTATCTTAATTATACTTAATAGCAGGATATAAAAACGTATCAATTAGCATTTTAATAAGATGATCTTTATTATATATAATTCGTTTCTTCCTTATTAATATACGAAATACTTGAAAAGGTTTTAATAATAAATTCGTATTATCTCCTTTTTAAAAGAAATATTTTAAGCAGAAAGTAATTAAGTAACGTATATAATAAATATTATTTAACATAAAAAAATCGAAATAATTAAAAAGTTATAATAAATTTTAATTTCTTTTAATAACGTTAATAAGAACGGTATTTATAAAGATTGTATTTAATTACTTCATTAAATTTATTTTTATTAAAAAATCGTTAATCGTAGCAAAAGATCACTTATTATTTCGAATTACTGCGTACTTACGGAGGCCCAGCAGTCTGCTTCAAAATAAGGCCTTACGGAACTAAGGTATATAATTTATCTTAACCGTAAAAACTATTAATTAATTGTCGTATTTGAAAATATCAAGTATAATGTTTATCGTAAAGATTATATCATATAATAATTTTCTAAATATTTAACTTATCTTAAAAAATAAGCCTTGAACTTGTATTAACCTTGTATTATTTTAATTTACTTTATAATATTTCTGTTAATTTTTAAAGACTTTATAAATATATATCTAAGTAAACTTCTTAATTTTCTATTAATAAATATTTTAAAATAAAAATAACGGGTTAATCTTTTTTTTAAAATACCCTTTGTTATATTAATATAACGTTTTTACGATTTATTTAATCTTTAATTATTTATAACGAATATTTTTAAAACTGTTAACTTTTATTTTATCCTATTTTAATAATATAAGTAAATAATTAATTAATAAAATCTTTTCTTTTAATAATAAAAAAATAACTATATTTATGGGTCTTTAAATTATACAGTTTTTATTTGCCCCTTTCCGTTATATATAATATTATATATATAAGGTTGATTTAAGTTCAAGCCTTATTTTCCAGGCTGAACCAAATACATAGGAAATCATTATATATATAATCCATACGATAGATATTATACCAAGTATCTTCGAACATAATAACTAATCAATGGTTTTTACGGTTAAGATACAATATTATGTATATATTAAAAAACGAAAAGTATTTTTATATTATATTATATTATAATAAGATATATGATATCGTTAGCTTTAATTTCTAATAAAAAGTTAAAAAAATATTTATTAATTTTACGGGTTACCTTATTATTAAAAGAAATATCAGATATTCCGCGTTTTTACCGCTTTTACCGATTTGTTTAAAAAAAAAGCTATTATAAATGCTTAAAATCCTTAATACTTTAAGCTTTTAAGAATAATTAATGCCTTTTCATATTTTAAATCCGTTGATAAATAATTCGGATTTTAAAATTTAACGTTTTATATATTAATTACGTTATTTGCTAGCACGGGGAAATGTATTATCTTTAAATATTAACAATATAATATTTTCAATGTTATAACGAATTTAATTAAGATTATTTATATTCTTTTAAAAAGATTAAGTAATAATAAAAACTTACCGATATTAACTAAATAACTTAAGTTTTAGATCTTAAAATATAAAATGTATTAATTTTTATAGCGATTTACGAATATATTACGATGTAACTAAATACTTATATAATTTCCTACTATGGCTAGAAAATTATTATCAATTTCGACTCTTATAAGAACCGTTAAGATGTTTTCGTATTATATATATAGTTATATAAAGACTTTTAAAAGTTATTTAAAGTTTAAAATTACGTTACTGTAAAAAAAATTACCTTAAAAAGTTAACGTTTAATTTATTTATTATAATCGTAAATTCTGTGTTTAATAAAAGGTTTTTTTAAATTACGAAATTTATTTATAATAACAACCGTAATTACTTAAGCCTGAAAATGATTAATAAGTATATATTTATTTATATAAATTACCGGGCTTTAAAACGGAAGGTTATAATTACGGAGGAAATATTAAGCCCTAAAAAGCAAAAAAGAATTAAAGGATATTCTATTTAATTAGTTGATTTAAAGGAAAGGGTAATAATAAATTAGGAAACCTATCAAAATTGCGTTTTTATACCCAAATGCGTAGGTTTTCGGAGGTTGGTTGGTCCGAAAAGTCCGAAACTTTTAAGAACGCTTCGAATGATTCAAAAATGAATGGTTCCTACAGAAACGCTACCGAACCTAGGGTAGCTGCCCGACAGCGGCAGACCCCGGCTACCTGCTGAGCGGTAGGTGCCCACCTAGGGTCCCTCACTGCCACACAGGCGCTGCCGCAGGCAACAAGCTCGCTGGACGAGTCGAGGCTCTTAGCATTTGTTGATGCGGGCTGGATATTTCCTGCCATCTTGAAGCTATTCTGGGTCTCATGCTATTTCCTGTTTGGCTAGTCACCTGGAACAGTCAAGTGCAAATGGAAGACCTCGTTCAAACGCTACCGAGGATTGACTATCCTCTCTCCCCGCTAGATGTCGTTCCGAGCCATCTTTACATATCCAACTGCCTCTTTTTCGAGAACAAAGGTAACGATCGCAGCTTCGCACTCGAGCATGTGCTCGAAACAGGGCTGTACCATGCTCTGCGCAAGTTTCCCATTCTTGTGGGCGAGCTACGTCCAAATGGCCTAAACACGATGCACATTGCCGTCAACCCAGACAAGCCGAATTTTCCTACATGGGAGATGTCAAATAGCGCCACTTCCTTCCAGGACCTGAAACTCCATGGATTTCACGCCAGTCATTGGCCAGAGGAACTCGTCATCACAGACCCATTGGTCCACGGCGACGTCTCGTCGACGCCCAAACTCCTCCGTACAAGGCTCTGTCGTTTCGCAGACAACAGGGGCGTCGCTGTCGTCATACGCATTGCCCATGCCGTCGTTGATGCCAAGGGCGCCGTTGCCTTCATCAATTACTGGGCATATTGCTGCCGAGAGCTCCTGTCCCGCCCCAGCGCCGAGCAGGACAATGTACCCGATCCAATCTTGGACAGGGAGGCAATGTACCTGCAGCTACCGGCCGACAGCCAGCCCGCCTCATTGCACTGGCTACTGTATCCCTTGTCATGCATTCTCGCTATGCTTCTCAAGTTGCTTGCCTTTTTCATGAAGAAGCAACTTACATTCGGCGACTCTGAAAGCCACTTATTTGCAGTCCCGCGCCAGAAGCTGGACTTGGTACAAAGCACCGCCAAAGACAGTGGCATGCGCATTTCTGATAACGACGTCGTTGTGGCCTTGTTTACCATGGCATATGCGCAGACCAGGAAAGCAAGCAAAGCATCCAAGTCAGTCAAGGCAATCATCCCGTGCGATTTTCGCCATCGGCTTGGCATACCTGAAAACTACACCGGCAACTGCGCCGTCGGGCTGTTTATGACGGCACCTTCAGAACATCTCATGAAGCCTATTACTGCTGAGTCGATAGCAAGAGTTGCCGTCGCATGCCGACAGGCTGTGGACAGTGCAGACAACGCGACCATCAAATACCTTGTACATCGGGCTATGCAGTCCATCAGACTCCTGGGAAACCAGGCGCGCATTCTTTACTCGCTGATGGTCTGTCAGGCTTTTTCAAACCAAAGCCGACTAGAGTTTTACTCTGCCGATTTCGGCTTTGGACCGCCGTGTTTGGCAGTTCCCGTAGCATATCCGCGCACGCTGGCGGTCATTGTGCCGTCGCCACCGCCGGGTGACGAAGTGTACGTGTGGTTGGCGCTACAGACTTTGGAAATGGGTCGATTACGGGGGAATGAGGGGTTCCAGTCCTTTGTGCGAGTTATCTATTGAGACAGGCTGTTGATCTGCTTGGGAAATCTAAGTCTACTGGAGAAAAGTTGCACCCATGTTTATGCAGTCTCCGTGCTGTGTAGCGCGCACATCATTTTGGATGTAGAGTCCCCGGAAGAGTAGGTTTCAATGGAAATATAGAGTAGCGTCGAATCCAGTACATTTTAGGTGACACAGTATGCAATTTGTTCTACACACCTTCTTCATTGTCGTTTGCCGCGCCGCATCCGACAACCCGTTCTGCCTACAGTTCGAATTCTTGAATGGACGCAACAAAGTCCATAATGCTCTTTTCCAATGTTATCCATTTAAGACCCAAAATCCTGTTTGTCTCGTCACTGTTATACTGAAAGACATTGCTGGCTTCGCCGCCCTTGACATCGGGGCCCGGCACCTTGTCCCTCAACATGGGCACCTTGTCGCGCACAATTCCGGCAATCTCGACATGGCTGAAACGTCCGGCGACGGTAAATAGACGCTTGCCACCGGCCTCCCTGTTCTCCATGGCGCTGACGTGCGCAGACGCCACATCGCGCACGTCGGCCCAAATGCTGGCCGGCCCCGTGGCAGGGATCGCATCCCTCCACTTGCCGCGGACGAGGTCCGCGAGGCGCTCGTTGGACGCGTTGACGGCATCTATGCTGGCAAAGTGGTGTACGACGGGCCCAAACACCAGCGGAGGGTTGACGGTGACCAGGTCAAAGTTGGGCTTCTCCTCGGCGACAAAGTCCCAGGCGGCGCGCTCCGCAAGCGTCTTGGCCACGCAGTAGGCGACACCAGGCCCGTCGTGGATATTGGACAGGTCGTTGGGGTTCCAGGACTGCTCCGTGAAAGCGCGGCTGGTGTCTTTGGCGTTGAAGATGGCCGCCACGGACGAGGTGATGATGACGCGGCGGACCTGCGGCGCTTCCCGTTTGATGGCCCGCAGGATATTGGTCGTCCCCAGCACCGCCGGGTCGACCAGCTCCTTCTGCGGATCGGTGAAGTTGAGGTGGCAAGGGCTGGCTGTGTGTATGGCGACCTCGATTCCGGGTGTCTTGACCACCTCGTCAAAGGCGTCCTCGCGGGCAATCTCAGGCACGAGCGCAACCTCCAGGCGATCAGCATCAGCCTTGTGGGCGTCGAGGATCTTCTGGGCCTTTTCTTTGGTGCGAACTGTGGTGACTACAGAGTGACCCTTGGCGAGAAGCTGGCCAAGGATATGGGCTGCATTAAGGCGGACAATATTAGCCAGAAATTCTGTGCACTAATGCGAAATGTTAGGGGGACGAGGGGGGTGAACATGGGTTATTACTTACCGCCAATGAATCCGGATCCGCCTGTGAACAGCAATAGCAGATTAGTATATAGTATATATATGTGTGTGTATTAATTTGCTTTCTCCTGATTTCGTACGGTGGAAGCTGCAAAAGCTCACCTGCAAGAAGTACTTTGGTCATTGTTGTAGCTGGTGGTGCTGGAGATGTGCCAAATTGGTAGTCGTTGATATGGAGCAATCATGTGCTGCAGTAAACAAAGAAACAATAAAATGAAATAAAAGCAAGAAAATAAAAGATTTTCTCCATAAACAATCCGAATATTTAACAGTAAGCACGCTAGACGGTAATGGACAGACAGCTGAAAGAGCTGGACATGCAGATGGTTGCATGACCATTATAGTAGTAGTAGTAGAGGTAGTATATTTTCCGTCCGGCGGTCCATAGGCCGCTCAGGTCCCCTATGCGGGGCACAGGACGTGTCAGGCTAGTGTTAAATCTACAAGACTTGCTGCGGTCGCGAAACGCAACGTGCAACGTAAACAGAACACTATTTAACATGGCACCAGCTCAAAGACGCTCACAAGCAAATCTGTTCCCGCTAGCGGGATGTTCGGATGGTGTGGTATAGATGGGAGCATTGCATTTCCCGGCTGCCACGCAGCGAGGGCGACTATACGGAGGACGGTTTTATTTCATTGCTATCTCCTTGACTGTGCGAAGTTGCAGAAGATGCAGCAGACTAAGGAATCAACCAATTGGAGCCGGAGAAAAACCAAATACAAATCGGGTCCACTTAGTTCCGAACACCTTAAAATATTACGAAAAATATTTATAAAACAACAACGCCGTAATAAAAATAAATATAAAAATAAACAAAGATATATTAATATGAGAGGACCTAAATTAAATTGTTAAATTATAATACTTTTTAAGTATTTTTTAAAAAAAAAGCATATTTAAGCGTTAAAAGTTTTATATATAAAAAGAATAATAAAAAACTTTTATTATTTTTAGTATATATAAAACAAATAATAATATCATCTTAAATAAAATGTGAAGTTATATATAACGTAGAAATTTAGTTTTAATTAAATATTATCTAATATTTTTTATATTTATTCAAAAATCGATTATAAGAAAACGGTTTTTATTAAAAATTAATCATAATTCATCCAAACCATTCTAAAATTTTATGAAATTTAAATTTAAATTTTACACGGTTTTAAGATATTACGTTAAAAACTTACGCGGTTATAACTTTAAAATTTAAAAAGTTTAATATTTTTATATATTATTTAAAAATATATAAATAGAATATATACTATACGATTTAACAAAAATAAAAATATATTTATTATTCTTTTTATTATATAATCGAATAATAATATATGTTTTTATATTATATGTTTATATTAATAATAAATATATATCTCTCTTTTATATTTTATATATATAATTTCTAATAAACCTTTTTAATATTTAAGAGTATTATTTAATTACTAATACTTTACGTTTCGTTTAATTATATATGTAATTATTTATATTAATATTCTCCGCCGTATATAACCTATAAGTGTTGTGTTTAGTATTTTTAAACATCTTAATGTGATTAAATTCGCTGTTCGGAAACTAAGTGGATCCCATTTGTACATAAAAATCCTAGCAAATTGGCCTCTGATAGATGTACCAGCATTGCCCCTAACTACATATAGCTACATCACAACAGTTACAGCCCATAGTGGTCCATTTAGCTGCCGGAGGCTTCGGCAGATCCGGCAGGATGAAGCTATTCGCATCCACCGGCTCTAGGGCCCGGCGTTTTGTAGGGCGTTAAGAGCTTTGAGTTTCAGGGTTAACTTGAGTACCCTGACAGCCCTTGCAACCACCCCTTTTCCGTCTATTGACCCATTTATGCTGCGAGACAGGCGTACGTCCGTCATCAGCTCGATATCTTTCCCTTGAAGGGGCTGTCTGGCGATAAATATCATAGTGTTCCTCGCATAAGGCGTCAGAAACGGTATCCTGCTACTCACTGCGTAATTAATAGAGCTCCCAAGCCGGGTGCCCATTTCTTTATAGAATAACGCTATTTGAAATAGCTGTTTTAAGGAGAAAGGACCATGTAAGGGCCCGGGCAGGTATCAGATAGAGAAGACCTGAAATGTTTGGACTCAGTACTGTAAGCATATAAACGGCATATAATTTATACAGACGTTATAAAGTCTTTTTAAAGCCTTTTAGGTCCGTATTAACAGCTATAAAGTTATACTTGTTAGATATAGGGGACATTAGTTGTGTTATATTATGTCTAGTTGCAGGTGCTTTAAAACGCGCACTATACTTTAATGTAATCTAGTTACGGAACATATATGTTCCGATCAAAGGGAAACTTTTCGTATATGGGATGCTAGCGTACTTTTTCCTACTAGCTAACATACCCCCTTAACGCCTTAAAGTAATTACGGCGTTAATAGTTATATTTTACAATTTTTTAAAGCCATAGTTATCTATTCCACCTTTCTTCCGGTAATTGAATCTTTTTGATTAATTAATTTTTTATCTAAAATAACTTTTAAAGTTTTCTTCCGATGATTTAAAACTTTAATAATATTTATTAATTTTAATTACTTTTTAAAGTGCTTAAAGGCTTTTCGTAATAAGGCTTTAATTAATTTATTAATTAACATATCGCTTATAAATATATAATTTACTTTAATTAAATCCTTTGTTATTATTTTTCGCAGTTAGTAATTATATATATTTACGTACGGTAATTTTATTTATAAACGTACGATATCGGCGTTAATAAGCCGTATAGTTTGTTAATTATCGTACCATATATTTAATGGTTTTATATTTAAATTAATTTTTAATTTTTTAATTAATCGAAAGTTAAATAAAGTTTTTTTTAGTAATTTACGTAAGGGATAATAATTCCGTTTCGGTTATAAAAATAGTTATTATATTTTGCTTATTTATCCGTTATTTTATTATTTTTCCGAATAATTTTATAACGTAAGTTTAGGAACTTTTTCGATTAATCGTATTATTTACGAAAAAGGCGTTATTTAAATATTTATCGAATTTTCGTTACCGAATTATAACGTAAACGTTTTGGTTTTAATTAGGTATAATATAATTCGATCGGTAATTATATAATATATATTATTAAGGTTTATATTAAATCGTACGAATCGGAATATTGTAAAAGATATATCAGGTTACGTATTAATTATAACGTATAAAATAAAACCGATTTTTTTTGGTATTTATTAATAAAGCTTAGATGGGCCAGATTAAGGTTCGGTAATAACTTAACGTTAATTATTAGTATTTTTAAAAGATTATTTAAACTTTTTTTTAAAAACTAAATTAATTAATTTATTTATAAAGTTAAATTAAAATAATTAAATTTTTATTAGGTTTGTTTTTAATTATTTCGATCCCGAAAAATTATTATAAATTTTTATTTTTTATATAAGTATACCGTTTTTATATTTATCGAATTAATTAATTAACGAAATCCTGGTACTTTTTATTATACGTAATGACAATATCGTCGACGTAAAAAAATAAAAATATTCCTTAACGAATAAAATAATATAATTTGTAAAAAACGGGATTAAGTTTTAAATTCTTAAGCGTACCAGTAAAATCCTTTTACTAAATTTTTTTTTTAATCCGTATAATACCTTTTTAAATAAATTTTTTTTATTACGTTATAGTTATTTTAAGAATATTTTTATATATACTTTATAAGGTAAATTCGCGTTAACGAAGGCGTTTATAACGTTATATTATTTAAGCTTTAGGTCGAATTTAACCGTAATAACGATTAAAGTTCGAAACGATTTTTTAGTTAACGTAAATATATATATATTCTTATAAACGTTTTTAAGTTATTAATTATTTCGTACGACGAAACGGGCCGTATATTTTTGGAACTAGTTATACTTATCGAACTTATAAACGTATACTTATATATACCTTAAAATCTGTTTTTTTTAGCAAAAAATTAATTAATAATTTTTTAAAACTTTTTTTTTATAATTTTATAAATAAGCTTTTTTGGTTTTATAAAATAATTTTTTTAACGGGTATATATTTAGCTTTTTATAGCCTTATGGTAGTAACGGTAAGTTTTGCTTATATATCCGGCCTAACGGCCTAGGTAACGTTTTTATTTTTGATAGATTAAAACTTTTCCGATTAAAGTAACGCGTATTTTAAGTTGTTATTCGCCCTAAATTTCCGTAAATTACCGGCCGGTTATCGATCGTTTTTATAAAGTAAGTTAACCGTTCTGTATTAAAGGTAACTTTTTATACCTTATAATCGTTTCGAATAATATTATTTCGGTACGGAATATACGGAAAATTTACGTTTTTTTACCGTTATATTAGGTTAAATAATTTAATAAAAATTCAAGGTTATTTTTATTCCTTCCGTCGGTATAATAATCGTAATAATTATTAAAGTAAACGTTAGCGGTAATAATAATCCAGAAGACGGAAATAGTTCGAATATAACGGTCGTATAAGGGTAATTAATTCTATACGAGTAAGTTTATTTTTTATTATTCCGTACATTTTTTTGGACGCTTGTATTATTCTGGAACCATTCTTCCTGCCCAGCCGGTAATTAAATTATTCCGTTTAGGTTTTCTTTTGTATATATATAAGGTAGCTATTGATTTAATTAGATATTTTTATTTATCGGAATAATTATTATAAATTTTTTTTTAACGTATAAAAGGTCGTTTTTTAAGTTTTTAATATTACATAAAAAGGGAATTCTTTCCTTAAATTATACGTTTCGAATAACGATAACTTTATTAATCAATAGGTTTTAAATTTCGTAAATATTCGTAAATCGGTAACCGACGAAATAATTAATTTATACTTTAGGATTTAACTTTTAAAATTTTTATTTTTTTCTTTATAGCGGTAATTATTATAACGTAAGCTATATAATTATATATTCGTAAATGGGCTTATTAAAATTTCCGATTAAGTATTATAATACCGTTTTTATACGTTAGGTAAATATAATAAATTTCGTATAAGTTTTATTAAAAAAACGTATTTAAGGGTACGGTTATATAAATATATTATAACTTTAAAGATATATATAATTAAAAATAAGGGTAGTTTAACGCTATTTCGTATCGTAATTACTTTTTCCTTAATTATACCCTTTAAGCGCTTTATACCTCCGTTTTAAACTTAAATATACGGTATTAAGGGTTTAAGTATAATATTAAAAGGAAACGATTAAAATATATCCCGAAGTTAATAATTTTTTAAAATTTTGTTATCGTATTTAATTATTTATAAAAATACCTTATTTTGGTTTTTTAAGGATTTTAAAAGGTATCGAAGCGTTATAATTAATATATTTTGTTTTCGATTTTTAAAGTAAATATTTTAAATAAAGCCTAAATATCTATCGGTAATAAATATAACGTATTTATATTTTTTAACATTTTTTTCAAAGTTTATAAAATTAATAATAATTTGTTATTTTAATTGGAACGTTTCCTTTTTAAGCTTACGGCGTATTTATTTTTTAGCTTTCGCTTTATTATATATTTGGTATTCGATTATTATAAGATCTTTTAAACGGATTCCCTTAATATAAAATTATAATTAAACGATTATTTCGGGCCTTAAATATTTTAGTTTTAAATGTTATATCGTACCGTTACCGGTTTACGGTAATCTTATTATATATAAATTAACGTTTCGTTTATAGGTAATTAGGGCTACATAAAATATTATTACGTTAATATTTTCGATAACGAATTAATTAAACTTATTTATTAACGTAATAATTACCTAATCAAATTTATTTCGAATAAAATTATTATTTTTCCGGTTTTCTTATTAATATTTTTTTTTTTCGAAATTATCGGAATAATACCAGGTTATACACAAAATTCTCGTAATAAGTAACGTCGTATAAACGTAACCTTTTCGGGCGTATAAGGCTTTAAAATAACATATTTACCTTTTCGTATCTTTTAATCGGAACGAAATTTTTCCTTATATATACTCCGTAACCTTATACGGTTGGTTTAAAATTTAAGAACTTATTAATAAGGTTAAAGATATATATCGTAAACCTTAAGTTTAAAATGAATAAATTTCTTAAAAGGTAAAACGAAGTGCTTATGGCATTACGTTAATTAATAATTAAAAAGTACGTTAAAATTCGTTTTACACCCTTTAAAAATCAGTCGGTTTTTTATATAATTATTTTTTTTATGCTTTTAATGCAAGGTTGATATAGGTTCAAGCCTTATTTTCCAGGCTGAGCCAAATATACAGAAAATTATTATATATATAATCCATACGATAGATATTATACCCAGTATCTTCGAATACGATAACTGATTAATGGTTTTTACGGTTAAGATAGATTATATACCTTAGTTCCATAAAACCTTACTTTAAAGCAGAATGCGTGGTTGCCGATAAGCTTCGACTTTGATAAACCTTGTGCCAGCTGGCTGGTTCCGTATGATTGCAATAAACCTTAAGAATAAACCTTAAGGATAAACCTTAAGAATAAACCTTAAGGATAAACCTTAAAAATAAACCTTAAAAATAAACCTTAACGATAAACCTTAAAGGTAAACCTTAAGTACGCATAAAAAGCTGTACGAACTTTTACCAGTTTTACGGCTTAATTATTTTTATAGCTTTTCGAATTACCTTTATTAAGATAGCTAAATATACCGCGTGTGACGGCTGACTGGCTTAACCAACTATTAACCCTTAGTCGTACGGTTTATGTTGGCAGTAGTACTATGGGAATCTGAACAATAAGTTAAAGGTATGGTTACGTCTGGTAATAGCAGATATTAAAGGTAATCTGGGTAATTAAGTTATATTATAAGTTAAAGTTATTTAAGTTATAAAAATAAACGAATATATATATTTTTAATTATTTTGGTAAATTAAGATAAATTAAGATATTTATTTAAATTTATTATTATAAATTAAAATAAATTAAAATATTTATTTAAATCCATTATTATAAATTAAGATAGATTAAGATATTTATTTAAATTTATTACTATAGATTAAGATAGATTAAGATATTTATTTAAATTTATGTTACGTGATTTTATTAGAGGTGGGGTAACCGTTTCCCGAGGCCAAGATTTAGTAAGGTTATAATACGATTTTTTTTCCCCAAATTTTTGCCTTTAAAAATTTCCTTTAATAAGTTTTCCATTTTATTATGTCGGGTTATGTATTTAACCGTAAATTTTGCAGTCGTCCTAACTAAAAAAAAAGTATTACTTTTTTTGTTATTTACGTCCGAATATTCGGTTTTGAAGTAATACCGTATATACCTTATTTCAAAAATGGTTTATCCTGTAAAATAATCGACAACCTTTACCGTTATGACGAATATATCCGGCATCCGGGTCGTAAATATAACGGATCCGGTATTCCGGTATTTTTTTTTAATAACGTTAATTATAAAAAAGATCGTTTTAACCGTATATAACAGGCGGTTAAAGAATTATTAGTTAGGGCGTAATAAGATATATAAAACGTTTTCTTAAAAATAATAAAGGTTATATTTTACCTGTTCCGTTTTGAAAAATAATAAGCCCTTTTTTGCGAAAAAGTTTCCGAACTAATTTGTTATAAGGTAATTTTCTTAAAAGAACTAAAAAAACAGGAACGTTTTAAAAAGGAATAATATTAAATTTCTGCCGTTATTAACGCTTTTAATAAGGAAACCATTTATTTTTCGCAAGATTTTATTTGGAATAATTTTAATTTTGGCGTTATTAATATTAATAAAAGTTTTTTAAAAGGTATTAAGCGTTTATAAGATTTTTACCAAATTCTTTGGTATTTTCGGAATCTGGGTATTTTTTTTATTTTATTAAGTACTAAATAAGTCCGTTTTTTTTACGTATGTTTAATATTTTTTCCATTTTGTACGCCGGTATATCCTTTTTTGCTTTATTTTCTTATTCCGTATTAATTTTGATAATATCCGTTATTAACTTTAATAAGTATATATAAAAAACCGGGTAAAACTTAATTTTAGGAAATAATTTTAACTGATAATTATTTTTTGAAATTTTTTTTACGACTTTATATGGTCCGATATATTTAAAATCGAATTTTTTATTAGGTCGTTTAGTTTGGATATTTTTAATAATTAAATAAATTATTTTCCTTTTTTGGAAAATTGGTTTTTTTAACCTTTTTTAGTTATAATATTTTTATATTTAAATACGTACGAATTTAAGTTTTATTTTTATTTTTGCATATAATTATCTAAATTATTTTAAAATAAGGATTATTTTAATATTAACTAATCCTTTTTTTTGTAACTTTCGGTAAATTTCTGGCATAAAACCGAAATTAGCATTAACCGGTATTATCTTAATATTTTCGTAATAACTTATATTATAAATTAATTAAGTTACTGGTAACTTTTCGAATTAATTATTCTGTTCGTAATTAATATAATACCGTAAATAAGTTTCGAACGTTTAATTAATTTTTTTATTTAACTATCCGTTTATGGTTTAAAAATATTTAAAAGCTTATAATTTAGGTTTAATTATGCCATAAGGTTTTATTAAAATTTTGAAATAAACGTAATATTTTTATCCGATATTATTTTTATTAAAAATCCGTATATATTAATAAGATATTTAAAAAAAAATATATGTTAATTATTTTGCATTTATATTTTCGTTAAATAATAAAAAATAAAAAAACTTTATAAATCGGGTTACGATTATAAAAATGTTATTATAATAAATATTTATTATTAAGTTTTCCGATAAAGGTAATTTAATAATAAAATCGAAAATAATTAAATCTTATGGTCGTTTTATAATTGGTAACGGTTATAACTTTCTATACGGTTTATAACGTCGTACTTTAATTTTGTTACATAAATCGCATTTTCGTAAAACTTTTTTTATTATTAACTTTATTTTAAGAAAATAATATGTACGTTATAACCGCTTTAAGGTTTTATAGATTTCAGGATATCCGTATAACTAATATTCGTATATATTGTATATTAACTTTTTTTGGTATTTTTCTGGCATTTAGATTTTATCGGTTTTTTTTTCCTCTAGTAATTAATCGTTATATTGTTAAGTTTTTTAATATAAGTTAAATATTATTCTTTTAATTATTATAATTTATCGTAATTTTATGTATTTTTTTAATTAAATCGAATACTTAATATAAAATTTTAAAAACTTTTTCTTTTAAATTTAATCGTTTACTTAAGGCGTTTATTTTATTATTTTTTAATCCTTTTTTGTAAATAATAACGAAATTAAATTCCGAAAAATATTCCGCGTAATAAAATTATCGTCTTATTAATTTTCGGGTAATAATAAACCGGATAAAATTTTTGTAATTTATATATATTTTAACCTAATATAAGTTTTTTTAAGGTAATATTTAAATTTTGTAAAGCTATTAACGATTATTAAAAATTTTTTATTTAAAATAATATAATTTAATTTAATTTCTTTTAATTTATAAGAATAAAATATAATAAAATATAAATTATCTTAATTATTTTTATATCCGATTATTACGTTTAACGTATAATCCGAAATATCGGTTTTTAATTTTACGTAACGATTTGGGTTATATATAATTAGTACTAATTCGTTAATAATTATATTTTTAATTCCTTAAAAGGTTTTTTTTATTTTAGCTATTTATTAAAACTTTATTTTTTTTGGTTAAGTTAAATAAGGATATTACGATTTTATTAAAGTTACGAACGAATTTCCGGTAATAATTAACGAATTTAAGAAAAGTTTGGATTTCGGTAATTATAATAAATATTTTTTAATTTTAAATTATTATTATTATTTTAAGGTTTATTTTAATATATTCCGAAATAATAACGTATTTTAAATACGGTACTTTTTGCTTATAAAATTCGTTTTTTTCGGCGTTAACCAAAAAATTAACGTTTTATAAAACTTAAAAAACTTTATAAACGTATTTTTCGTATTTGTCCTTTAAATTTAAATAAATAATAATATTATCGAAATAATAAAAAATAAAAATGTTAAAATATTCGCGTAATACGTAATTAACTATTTTTTGGAACGTTATAAGTACGTTAATAAGCCTAAAAAGTATTACTAAATATTCGTATAATCCGTATTTAATTTTAAAAATTATTTTTTATTCGTTTCCTGGTTTAATGCAAATTAAATTATACCTATTTCGTAAATTTAAGGTAATAAATTACTTAATTCCATAAAAACGATTTTTTATTTCGGTAATTAAAGGTAATAATATGCAATTTTTAACCGTAATATCGTTTAATTATCGGTAATCGATTATTAACCGTAATTTTCTATTTTTTTTTGGTATAAAAAATATAAAGTATTTTACCGGTAATTTAAAACGTTTAATATATTTCTTACGTAATTTATTTTCGAAGTATTTTCGTAATATATATAATTTTTATTAATTTAAGTAATATAAAAAATAAAAGGTAATTATTTTATTATCTTTTAAAACTATTTTATAATTTTACTTATTATATTTTAATAATCTTATTTCGATTTATTTTTTAAAAAATCGTTCGTATTTATGGTATTATAATAATATTTTAATTATTCTTTTTAACTTTTAAGGCTAGTATTATAAATCGTCGTTTATTTCGTATAATTATGCTTTAATTATGGTAATAACGCGTCGTATATATTTATTTCGTCCTTTTTTTTTATATATGTCGTATTTTTTTAAGTAATAAGGTTTTTATTATATCCTTATACTTATATTTGCTATCGTTATTATTCATTAAGTAATAAAATCTTTTTTTTAAATCGTTTTCGTTAATAAAAAATAAAATAAATTTTACCTAATTATTTTTTTAATTAATTAAGGGATTATATTAATATAGTTATTTTTTACCGAAAATTATATCGTAATTTCGTATTAAGATAATATCGAAATTAATAATTTATTTTCGTTTTTAAATACAGGTTTTAAGGTAATCAATTTCGCGGTTAACTTATCCGTTATTATAAATAAATTTAGTACTTTCGGTATTTTTAACTTTATAAAGTTCGGCTTTATTTTTCCATAATAAACGTAACTTATTAATTATTTCCGGTTTAATATAATTCGGGTCGGCTTTATAATTTACCATAACGGTATATTATCTTTTCCTAATTTTTATTTTTTTTATTATCGTATATAAAGCTTTTTTAAAGGGTACATACCGATTTTTTTTGCTTTTATTATCCCGTAACTTTTTTATAAGTAACGTTTTTTTTGGGGGGTTTATATCCGTAATTACTTTAATTATTTTTCTTATCGGCGTAATTAAGTTTCTAATTCGAAAATTTTTTCTTTATACTATTTTATTTATTTCGTTAAGTTAGTAATTTATTTTTTAAAGGTTTCGGCTTTTTTTTACCAATTTATCGTTATAACTTATTCCTCGTCTGTCGTCGTTATTAACTGGTCCTAATATTCTTATTACTTCTAATACTGGGCATAATACTAGGTTATTTCTATTAAGCATTTTCCGATCTTTTCTTTTATTTTTTTCCTTTTTTCGAGGTTATCGGCATAAACGCGTCGGAAATATAAATTATTTACCATTTTTCTTTAAGTTTTTATTACTATTTAATAAATCCATTTTTCTTACGTCTTATAATTATATTATTCGTAATAATATATAAGATTTTATTCGGGATATTTTTTTCTTTCCGGCTAGCTTTTTGGTATTATAACGGCGTCGATATTATCTTACGTAACTCTAATACGTAAGTACCTATATTAATTTTAATTCTTAAAATCGTTTCCGGTTTGGGTCTGGAAATCGAATCCTTATTTATACATACGTATAAATTTTTGTTAAATATATTTTTATTATTTTTCGTATCGTAAGTAATAAGTTCTTTTATAATAGATGGCGTATAATTTTCCATGCCGGTCGGGCTTTCCCGGACATAAGGCTTTATCTTAACCCTGGTATTTTTTAATTTATTTATTTAACTTTTATTATTTCTATCGTTATTATTTTTTTTATTACGTACGAAATATTCGTATTTCCGGTATTAACTTTTTTTATCCTTTATATTTTCATAGTTACTAAATAACTATTAGTTTAATCGTAATAATACGTTGTCGGGTAATAGCGGTTTAGGAAAATATCTTGGCTTTTTATAATCCTTTTTGTACTTTTAAGGGTAGGTTAAAGTTTTCCCTTTTTTTAATTATGCCGAAAGTTACGGTTTTGTTATTTTTGTTTCCTAGTCGTCTTTTAGGTACCGGAATTTAACCGTTACGTTATTTTTTAAAGATTTTATATTAGTTTTTTATATGGCTTATCTTATCGTAATTATAATACTTAATTTGGCTTTAATCTTTTTTTTATACGGTTTTTAACTTTATAAGTCCTGGTACCGTTTCGTAGGCGGTAGAAAGTATATTGCGCTTTTTGTTTTGGTTAGTTCCTATAAACCTGGGTCTGGAAACGAACTATTTTTTTCGTTCTTATCGTCGCTTATACTATCGATTATCGATTTTTACGGCCTTTATAATGTATTTATTTAAAATACTAAAGCGCATTATTTTGATAATTTTGTTTTTAACGTCCTTTTTTAATTTTTTGTAAAAAATATCGATTAAGTTATCGTTTTTTTCGTTTATTTATCCGGCTTTAACTATAAGGTTTTTAAACGTTATGGCGTATTTAAACGTTGGTTCCTTTTATTTTATGTCGAAGATTTTTTATGCTACGGTTTTTTTTTTCGTTTGGATTTTCGAAATTAACCTTTAATTTTTTTTCGAAATTAATATAATACTGAAAAAATGTTTTAATAATTTATTATTAGTCCGACTTTTTATTTTCCAGGTAATTTCGTAAGGTAAGTTTAAATTAATCCAGGGCGTTTCTTTTAAAAAATGCCGTAACCGTAAGGATTTTGTCGGTTTTATCGGTAATCTTTTTAAAGCGGAAATAAACGCGTACCTGGGTAAGGAAGCTTTATACGCTACCTTTTTTATCGTAAGGTTCGGATTTTTTGGGCTTAATTTTGGTTTCGTTAATTTTGGTAATATTAATTTAGGCCTTAAGGCATTAAATAACTTTTTCGAACTTTTTAATCGTATCCTTATATTGTTATATAATAAGTTTTTGGGTATTATTTGATATTTTAACGGTATGGCGTATTATTTAAAATCTGATTATATTATTAAATAAAAGCTTATAACGTATAACGGTTAATTGGTTTAATTAATTATTAACCCTTAATCGTACGGTTTATGTTAGTAATAGTATTATAAAAATTTAAATAATAAGTTAAAAGTATGGTTATGTTTGGTAATAGCAGATATTAAAGGTAATTTAGGTAATTAAGTTATATTATAAGTTAAAATTATTTAAATTATAAAAATAAACGAATATATATATTTTTAATTATTTTAATAAATTAAAATAAATTAAGATATTTATTTAAATTTATTATTATGGATTAAGATAGATTAAAATATTTATTTAAATTTATTATTATGAATTAAGATAAATTAAGATATCCATTTAAATCCATTACTATGGATTAAGATGGATTAGGATATCCATTTAAATCCATGTTACGTGATTTTATCGGAGGTGGGGCAACCGTCTTCCGAGGCCAAGACCCAGTAAGGTCGTAATACCGCGTTATTCCAACTATACTATACCGGTAATCCGGAACGAAAGAATTTATTAAAAAATCGTTTTATTCATAATCTAAAGCCCCCATAAAATTACCGGACGGGCCAAAACGATCGATAATACCGTCGATTTAAAAAACCTGTTTTAAAATAACCGAATTCAGTTATTAATTTTCGGATATAATTTAATTTACGAAAATAATAATAATTAATCTTTAATAATATTTATACTAAAAAATATAAATATTATAAAAATATTATTAAGAAAATTAAAAAATAATAATAATAACGAATTTAAAAATTTTAAAATTTAGATTTTGGAATAATATAAAAAGGATTACGAACGATAGTTTGCCCGGTTATTCCGGATTACGAAAAGCCTCCAGAATTCCGATAAAAATCGACGTGGATAGGAGCTGGCTCGGGGCTAGGCAGTCTGAAGTCGCCTTGGAGTGAGACTCCTGCGAGAGGGATGGGGTGAAGTACAGGAATTAAGGTAGCAATCTATCATTTTATCTAATTGTCTATACGGTTACGTCTCCTCGAGGGAGAAGTGCTTTTAATAAATAATTAACCTTTTTCTTTAAAAATTAATCAAAATTAAGTCGTTAATAAATTAGTTTTATTATTTCATTATTAAAACGGAAGCCAGTTAAAACCTTATTAAGGAATGTATAAAACATTAAAATAATATATAATAAGGGCTTAAATACGTTTTATAATACGTACCTTAAGTATTTAATACCTCTTACTTTCGCTTACTAACGTTTCGGTTTATATTAAAGCTTTTATAATTACCTTATTTTAGCCTTCGTCCAAAGGTTTTATTTCGCGGTTAACGGTTAATCGGTTTATTTTCTTTTTAATTAAGGTTATTTTAATTAATAAGGTCTATAAAAATCCCGTAGAACGTTAAAAACGTTATTTTAATATTTCGTAATATAAATAGGAAATAAATTATAACCTAATAATTTAAAAAGTTAGCCGTTACCTTTTAATAATTAATTATACCGTTATTAATTTCTTTTTTATTTATTATCTAAAAAGTTATTATCCAGGTTTCCGCGATAAAAGCTAAAGTTATATATAGGTCGTTAACTTATATAATCGCCGTTTTCGTTTAATTTCTTTATTAATTTCGAAGCTTACCTTAATCGTTTACGGTATTTCCGTTAGATATTTATTATAAATTTATTATCGTACATTTTGCCGGATTTAGCTAGTTTAACGTACTATTTTCGTAAATTTTTCCTTAAAAAAAGTTATTTCTTTAATTACTGGAAATATAAATTCCAAAATTTATTTCGTAAAATCGTTAATATTCTTACGGAAACTTTCATACTTCCTGTCCTTATAAATATATACCGTAAAGTTTTAAGTATAAACTTACTTATTTTCGGTCGTTATCTTAAAAATATTTATAAGGTAACCCATTTAATCGGCTTTTTTAACGCATATAATTTCGGAAAATAATCTGGTCGTTTACATCGTTTGCGTCGTTTGGCAAAGTTATTTTTTCGGGTAAGAGGTTATATCGGGTTTTATAAATTTAATAAATTATAAAACATCTTAATTAAGATCGATATAATCCCAAATATTAAACGCGTACGCTTTGGATTAAAATTCGCCTTTAAAGCGATCCCAGTCCTTAAGTCCCCTATAAATAATTAAGGACGTCGACGGTACAGTCGCTATTATTATTATTAATATATATAAAGATAATTACTATTAATATACAACCTATGTCGTTTTAACAATAATTAATTAATTAATATAAATGCGAACTAAACGAATAAGACTTTTAATTATCAGATATAAGGAACATCAGTTATATTATATTATGTTTAGTTACAGGTGCTCTAAAACGCGCACTGTACTTTAATATAATCTAGCCACGGAACATATATGTTCCGATTAAAGGGAAACTCTTCGTATATAAGGTGCTAGCGCACCCCCCCCTGCTAGCTGATAATACTCGACGCTATCGGAATTCTTGCATCTCGACGAGGATAAATACGCTTATATTTCCCAACTATGAAGTTCTTTAAATAGCTAGTTATGCTTTAAATTAATTAATTAATTATTATATATTACTTTCTTATTCTTACCTTTATTTATCTTTTTATTACGATATTTATTAAGAATTATCTTACTATTATTTAAATGTTATATCAGCTAGCAGGGATTAGGGTGACATCTTATATACGGAAAGGCTCTCTTTAATCGGACCATATATATTCCGTAAACAGATTATATTAAAATACAGTACGTGTTTTAAAACACCTGCAACTAGTTATATAATAAAACATAATTAATAACCTTTATATTTAATAATTCAAACTCTTATTCGCTTAGTTCGTATTATTGTTAATTAATTAGCTATTATTAAACGATATAAATGTTACAGTATAAGGACAGGGGTTCCTGTCTTTAAAGAAGCCTGCCTTTAAAGCCTGGTGCGGGCTCCGTACGGCTAAACTTCGAACTGGGAAAGCTTGGCTTTCCCTGCGCTAAGAATAAGGTGATTTAGGTAATTTAAGTAATCTAATTAAATTATATAAATTACGTAATTTACGATATACTTATTAAGTATTAGACAAATATATAACGAACGGTTCCATATGTAAATAATACTTATGTTACAGTACAGGAACAGGGGTTCCTGTCAGCTAGCCATTGCGCCAAAAGATCATTTGCGATAGGCTTACCTAAGTGTTAAGTGCAAGATTCTATCTTGTTACTTATCTGACATAACCCCTTAGTTACTAGCGATCAGGTAGTAACTAATATTCCTCTTATGGTACCATCTTGGGGGCTACTAATGTATTTAAACCATGGCCAGTACTGCTTTCTTAGATCGAACTTAAAGCCTTTAGATGGTTACGCGGGCTACAGGCCATTTTAGTTACGGTAAAACTTCACTTAATAGAGCGTATCTGAGACTTTTAATTGTTAGGTATAGGGGATATCAGTTATGTTATATTACATTATCAAATGCAGGTGCTTTAAAACGCGTATTATACTGTAATATAATTTGGCTACGAAATATATATGTTACGATCAAAAAGAATTTTTCCGTATATAAAGTACTAACGTACCCCCTTGCTAATTAATACATCGCCTTAACGCCTTAAAGCAATCACGGTATTAATCGTCACACTTTACCATTTTCTAAAGCCATATTATTTATTTTATCTTTTTTCCGATAATTAATTTTTTCTGATTAATTAAATCTTTATCGAAATTAATTCTTAAAGCTTTCTTTTATTAATTTAAAATATTTAAAATATTTATTAATCTGAATTCTTTTAACATATTTAAAAACCTTTTATAATAAGGTTTTTATAAATTTATTAATTAATATATTAGTTATAATTAAATAGTGTATTGTAAAAAGAAACCCTTTTTTATTATTTCTTATAATTAATAAATATATATATTTACATAACGCAACTTTATTTATAAAAATATAACATTTACATTAATAAGGCGTATAATTTGTTAGTTATTATATTATATATTTAAAATTCCTAGGTTTAAAGTAATTTTAATTTTTAAGTAATCGAAAATTAAATAAAAAGTTTTTTGTAACTTACGTAAAAATAATTATTATATTTTATTTATTTGTTTATTATTTTATTACTTTTCCGAATAATGGTATAAAGTACACTTAAGTCTTTTTTCGATCGATCATATTATTTAACAAAAAGCGTTACTTTAACTATTTATCGAATTTTCGTAACCGAATAATAACGTATATATTTAAATTTTAATTAAATATAATTTAATGAAATTAATAGTTATATACGATCGGTTATTACAATTTATATTAAATCGTATAAATCGGAATATTATAAAGGATATATCGGGTTATATATTAACTATAATATATAAAGTAAATCCTAAAGAAGCTTAATTAAAATTTAGTAATAGTTTAATGTTAATTATTAACTCTTTAGAAAACTTTTAATATTTTTCACATATTAAATTAATGAATGTATTTATAAAATCGGATTAAAATAACTAATTTTCTTTGTTAAGTTTAGTTTTTATATATTTCAATTCCGGGGAAATATTACAAATTTTTACCTTTTATAAAAATAAACCGTTTCCATATTTATCGAATTAATTAATTAATAAAATGTTAATACTTTTTGCTATACGTAATGATAATATCGTTAACGTAAAAAAATAAAAGTACTCTTTAACGAATAAATTAATATAATTTATAAAAAAGGGGATTAAATTTTAAATTTCTAAGCGTACCGGTAAAATATTTCTGCCAAAATAAAAGATTTCTTTTATTCCGTATAATATTTCTTAATTAAAAACTTTGTGTTATATAATAAATATCTTAAGAATATTTTGATATATGTTTTATAAAATATATTTATGTTAATAAAAACGGTTATAATATTATATTGTTTAAATCTTAAATAAAATTTTACTGTAATAATAATTAAAATTTAAAATAATCTTTTAATTAACGTAAATACGTATATTCCTATAAACGTTTTTAAATTATTAATTATTTCGTACGATAAAATGGACCTTATATTTTTTAAAGTTAACTATATTTATCGAACTTATACACGTATATTTATATATATTTTAAGATTTATGTCATTTAAACAGAAAGCTAAATAAACTTTTTTTAAATCTTTATTTTTGTATAAGGTTATAAATAAATTTTTCCGGTTTTATAAAATAACCCTTTTAATAGATACATATTTACTTTTTTATGGCCTCGCTGTAATAACGGTAAATCTTATTTATATATTCGGCTTAACGACCTTAAAAACGTTTTTATTTTTAATATATTAAATTTTTTTTAATTAAAATGACGTATATTTCGGATCTTTATTTGTTCAAATTTCTCTAATTTACCTGCCGGTTATTAATCGTCCTTATATAATAAGCTAACTCTTTTATATTAAAAATAACTTTTTATACCTTATAATCGTTTTAATTAATATTATTTCGGTACGAAATATACGGAAGTTTTACGTCTTTAATAAGTAACGAATTTTTTTTACCGTTATATTAAATTAAATAATTTAATAAAACCTTAAATTTACGTTTATTTTTTCCGTCGGCGTAATAATCGTAATAATTATTAAAGTAAACGTTAACAGTAATAATAATCCAGGGAACGGAAATAATTCGAATATAGCGGTCGTATATAATAATTAATCTCATACGAATAACTTATTTTTTACTATCCCGTATGTTTTCTTAAGCGTTATATTACTTTAAAATTATCCTTTTTACCCAAGCGGTAATTAAATTATTTTACTTAAACTTTTATCTTTTTCTTATATATATATAAGGTAATTATTAACTTAATTAAATATTTTTACCAATCGGAATAGTTATTTGAATGCTATTTTCATAACGTATAAAAAACTTTTTTTAAATTCATAATATTATTTAAAAAAATATCTTTTTCGTTAAATTATACTTTTTAATAACGATAACCTAAGTAATTCATAAGTTCCAAATTTAGTAAATATTCGTAAATTAGTAACTGTTACGGCTAGCACCATACCGTTACGCCGGGGCAAAAGATTGGCGGAATGATCGCAATTGTGGCAATCATTCTGGTGCGTACAGCTGCATATATAGGCTGGAGGTGTGTTACGGGACCCCGACCGTAACAGTAACCAATAAAATAATAAATTTACGTTTTAAAAATTAACTTTTTAAAATGTTTTTATAACAATAATTATTATAACGTAAACCATATAGCCATATATTGGCCAATGGACTTATTAAGGCTTTTATTTAAGCATTATAACGCTGTTTTTATACCCCAGGAAAAAATAATAAATCTCGTATTGGTTTTATTAAAAAAATCAGTATTTAAAAATACGGGTATATAAATATATGTAACGGACCTATCATACATCCACCTAAAGGTATGAACAATATCCGAAATAGGGGTTTTGATTTACAGGTAACAATAGCATAATAAATAAGATGTTCGTTAAAAAGGTTTGCGGACTCTTCCCTTAATCGGAAAATAATACCTTTAATTAAAAACTTAAATTAATAACTAAAAAGTAAAATTAAAAAGATACTATCTACATAGAAAATTATCTGATACATATATTCTTTTTATCTCCCTTAGTTTTTAACTATCTCTGGAAATCTTTGGAAACGGATAAAAACGGTCTCCCTTTGTCTCTAAAAATAAACAAAGATAAGCCGAAAACCGAAACTCAGCCGGCAGGATAAAGGCCTTAACTGCCTTAACTTAGCTAGCTCCTTTTCTAGGTTTAATGGAATCCTTATAAATATAACATTATTTCTTCTTTCATAAAGTTTTTATCCCGAAAATTAAAAAATAAGTTTCCTTCCTTTTTCAACTATTATAATACATTTTAACTATATTAAGTAAGCCTTAAAAACGTTTTAAAACTTTAACAGAAAATTAACGCGAACTTATAAAATCGATTTCTTAATTTAACTTTAAAGTTATATCGTATATTCGTTACTTCGAAAAGAATACCCTTTATAAAATATTAAAAACCGGAAAAATTATTAAAATCATTTATCGGCTGACGTTTAAACCTGTAATAAAATTATGTTTCGCTATCGGCTTTTAAAAATATCGGGATTAAAAAATTTCGAATAAAAAAACGTTTAACGGTTTAATATTTTTAAAAACTATTTAACCGTATTATTCGGTTAAATCGTTAATTTAAATAATTATATTTAAAGAAAATATTATTTATTTAAAAAAGGTTTTAAAACTATGGATAAGTTAAAAAAAAGAAAAATTAAATGCAAAAAGAAAACGGCGAAAGAAAAAAGAATATAACTTACTTTAAAACTTAACGCATTAATAAAACATTTACCTTCTTTAACTGGAACACCGTAAACCTAGATATAGGTATCGGACCGTTATCGCCTACAACCTTAGCCGTACTAGGAACGATCGGTTAGGATTCTGCCGGTCAAAATCCTTAACCAGGTTTATTACATTCGTCAGGTACTTAAATAATTCCCATATATTATCTTTAAGTAAGCAATCAATTTATTTAACCAAATACTGGATCCGAATTTTAACCATTTTAAAATCTAGTACTTTTTCGATTTTATACTTACTATCGTCCTTTTTAATTTTAAAGTTTTTTTCAAACGGGACGTTTTTTAAAACAAGTTTTAATAAAGAAATATAAAATATAACATATACTTTAATAATTTTAAATAATAATAATTTATGATCAACTTTTAAAATAACTTTTTTCATGTTAAATGGGCTTAAGGTTTTAAAATTAAATTTATCGTTAAACCTTTTCGTTTTAATTTATAAAAAATTTAACGTTACGTTTTATTTTTAACGTAATAAATAAAATTTTTCTTTTTTCGTTAAAATTAATCCTTTAAATTTTTTTTTATTATAATATTAAGCTATCTTTTACTACAAAAAATATAACTTTATCTAAAATCGGGCCTATATTATCTTAATTTTTATTACCGTTGTTTCTGTTCGTAAAACTATCGTAATAATAAGTGGTACCTTATATACTAACTGCTTTTGTCGTTAAATTACCGCTTTATATTTACTTATAGCTATATAAGCTGACATACTTATATTTTCGTTAACGGACGTATTATAAGCTGTTTATACAAATAATTACAGCTTAACTTAATTATCTTATTAATAATTAACGTAATTTCGAAAGTATTATATTTAACGGATAATCCGAAATATCAGTTTTTAGCGTTACGGGGTAATTCGGATGGTATATAATTAATACTAGTTAGTTAATAATTACATTTTTAATCCTTTAAAATCTTCTTTTATTTCGGTTATTTATTAAAGTTTAATTTGTTTTAATTAAGTGGGACAAAAATATCGTAATTTTATGAAAACTATGAACAAACGTCTGGTGTTAATTAACGAATTAATAAAAACTTAAATTTTGTTGATTTTGATAAATATTTTCCATTTTTAAGTTATTATTACTTTTTTAAAATTTATTTTACTATATCTGGAAATAATAACGTATTTTAAATACGGTATTTTTTATTTATAAAACTTATTTTTCTCGGCGTTAACTAAGAAATTAGTATTTTATAAAGCCTAAAACACCTTATAAACGTGTTTCTTATATATTTTCTTGAAATTGAAGTAGATGTAAATATTATCGTAATAATAGATAGCGAAACTATTAAAATATTTGCGTAATATATAGTTAACTATTTTTTAAAACGTTACGGGCATATGAATAAGCTGAAAAAGTATTATGAAGTATTTGTATAACCCGTATTTAAACCTAAAAATTAGTTTTTATTTATTTCTTAATTTAATACGAATTAAATTATACCTATTTCGTAAGTTAAAGGGATAAACCATCTGGTTCTATAAAGATAATTTTTTATTTTAGTAATTACGGGTAAAAATATACGATGTTTAACCGTAATATCGTTTAATTATCGGTAATTAATTATTAATCGTAACCTTTTAATTTTTTTTCGTTCGAAAAATATAGGGTATTTTGTCAACGGTTTGGAACGTTTAATATATCCTTTTCGTAATTTATTTTCGGGCTATTTTTGCAGCGCGTTTAGTTTTTATTTGTTTAGGTTATATATAAAGTAAAAGGTAATCGTTTTATTTTTTTTGGATTATTTCGTAATTTTATTTATTATATTTGAATAATTTTGTTTCGATTTATTGCTTACAAAGTGTTCGTATTTATGATATTATCGTAAAATCTTTATTATTTTTTCTGGTATTTATGGCTAATATTATAAATCGTTATGTATTTCGTATAATCGTACCTTGATTATAGCAATAACGCGTCGTATATATTTATTTCGTCCCTTTTTTTATATATCTTATATTTTTTTAAATAATATGGTTTTTTTCGTATCCTTATACCTACATTTGCCGTCGTTATTATCGGTTAAGTAATAAAAGTTTTTCTTTAAATCGTTTTTGTCGATAAAACGTAAACGAATTTTACCTGTCTAGTTGTTTAATCGATTAAAGGGTTATATTAGTATAATTATTTTTTGCCGAAAATTATATGGTAATTCCGTATTAAAATAATGTCGAAATTAATGCTTTATTTTCGTCCTTAATTATAGGTTTCGGAATAATTAATGTCGCGGTTAATTTATCCGTTACTATAAGTAAATTTAATACCTTTTACGTTCTTAATTTCGTAAGGTTCGGCTTTATTCTTTTATAGCAAATATAATTTCTTAACTATTTCCGGTTTGATATAATTCGGGTCGGTTCCGTAGTTTATTATAACGGTATATTATTTGTTTTTAACATATATTTTGATTATAATATATGGAAATTTTCTTTCTATCGTATACAAAAGGTTTTTAAAGGATATATATTAATTCCCTTTTTTTAACTTATAGTTTTCTTAGAAGTAGCGTTTATTTTTTTAGGTTTATTTCTAACCATTTAATACGTTTTTAATTGTTTTAGTTAATTCTTTGGATCTTTTTCAGCTATTTTTCCTAACGTTATAATTAAACTTTAAGTTCGAAAAGTTTTCCATAAAATCTTTTTTATCGAGTATGTATCGATTTTTTGGGGTAATGTTTTTATTATTACTGGACGTCGTATTATGCTATATCTTTTTTTCATTTTCGGATTTCTTTTATAATTTACGCCTTTCGTTAAAGTCTTTAGTAAAAAATAATTTAAGGCGTAAGTTATAAAAAACTTTCCGTAAAACGTTTATACTTATTTAATATATTCATTCTTGTTACGTTTTATAGTTATATAATTTATAATAATATATAAAGTTTTATTCGGAATAATTCTTTCTTCTTACCTAGCTTCCTTTCGTTACCAAAAGATTAATAGTATCTTATATAGTTATGGTACGTAGATAATTATTTTTGGTTTCTGATATTTTTTCCAATTTGGTTTTTAAAGTCGACCCCTTATTAATATATATAGATAATTTATCGTTAAATATATCCTTATTATTCTTAATATAGTGGGTAATACGTTTTTATATCATAAGTAACGTATAATTTCCCATATCGGTCAAACTTTTTTAAACATAAAACTTTGTTCCAACCTTAATATTCCTTAATCTATTTATTTAATTCCCATTATTTTTATTGCTATTAGTTTTTCTGTTATATACAAAATATTAATTTTTCCGGTATTAACTTTTTCCATCCTTCGTATTGTCGTAATGATTAAATAATTATTAATCCGGCCGTAGTAATATCTCATTATCTAATAACGGCCTAGATAAATAGTTTAACTTATTATAACCCTTTTCGTACTTTTAGGAATAAGTGAAGGTTCTTCCTTTTCTTAACCATACGGAAAATAACTGCCTTATTATTTCTATTTTTTAATTGTTTTTCGGATACCGGAATCCAAGCGTTACATTATTTCTTAAGGGCCTTATATTAGTTCCTTACGTAACTTATCTTATCGTAATTATAATACTTAATTTAGGTTTAATTTTTTTATACGGCTCTTAATTGCATAAATCATTAAATATATACAGTAAAACGTATTATTTTTCCGCAAAATATTAATATAGGTATAATATCTCATCTTATTATTATAATTGTAGTTTTTAATTCTTTACTTATATTATCGGTCGTCGATTTTAACTATTATCGCAATATAATTAATTAAAAGCTTTAATCGATCTTTGTTTTTTTTAAAAATTTCTTTTTTTAATACCTTTCATTTTAATTTATTTTCGAGGTTAATTAAATAAATATAATACCGTAATTAAATCTAAGGATTTTTAAATAAAAGTTTAAATTATATTCCCGTTTTTTTTTCCGTTCCTATACTGAAAGCCTTTCGTAATAAATCTTAAAATTTTTCGTAATTAATATATATTATTCGTACCTTAAGTAACCGTAATGTTAATAAAATTATAATATATTCCCTTAAAGCTAATACAAATTATATAATTACGTTTTTTAGGTAATTAATTACAAATTTAACCTCCAGCGGAAAAATTGTAAAGTGGATAAGAAAGTAATTAAAATAATTCGGGCATTTAATAACGAATATTTATAACTTAATAAAGATTTCATCGAATTATTTAAATTTAAATAACTTTAATACGTTTCCGGATTCCTTAATAAATACCAAATAAATAAATTTATTTTTTCAGGACATCCTTTAACTATAAACCCTTTATTTTTCCTTTTAAATCTTTTTTAAGTTATTTTAAACCAAAAAATAAAACTAGGGTTATTCTTTTGGAATTAGGTAATACGTTTACTTATTATATCTAATAGGTAAAGTGCCTTTTCTTTTAATAAAACGAGGTTTTTATAAAACGTGTTTTTCCGTTTAAGGTTATAATATCGTCCGGAATCATATAAGCGAAATTAATAAGTTATTAATTAATAAATATAATATCGAAAATATTATTTAAAATTTAAAAATATTATTAAATAAAAACTTATAACGTATAACAGTTAATTACGTTCACTAATTATTAAACCTGAATTGTACGGTTTATATTAAGAATAATATTATAAAAATTTAAAGAAAAACTAAAAATGTAACTACGTATAATAATAATATATATTAAAAAATTATTCAAATAATTAAGTTATATCATACACTGGTATTATTTAAATTATAAAAATAATAAGTATATATATCTAAACTAGGATCCGTTTAAATCCGTTAAATCCATCCGGATCCATATCACGTAACTTTAGATCCATATCGAAGGTGTCCTTTATAACTTCCGACAGTCCGCCTGAAAGCTAAGCCTGCTGGTTATAATACGATTTAACCTGTTATATTCCGAACAGTTTCGTCTAATAAATTCGAATTAATTAAGCGTATATTTAACTAACAATATAATAATTACGACAATTACATTAATTATATTAAATATTCAGAGGATATATTTATAAACGTAAATTTAGGCTTATATATTTTTAAAAGCTTAACCTAGCTTTAAGCCTTATTTTCTAACCTGAGCCAAATACATAGAAAATCATTACGTATCTGATCCATACGATAGATATTATACCTAATATCTTCGAATACGATAACTGGTTAATAGTTTTTACGATTAAGATAAATTATATGCCTTAATCTTATAAAACCATACTTTAAAGCAGAACCTTACTCTAAAGCAAACTGCTAGGCCCCCGTCAATACGCAATTTCTCGACTGATGTCGGCTTAGGAGGCTCACATGCATGGTTGCCGATAAGCTTCGACTTTGATGAACCTGTTACAGTACAGGAACAGGGGTTCCTGTCTTGGGGAAAACCAGCCTTTGGAGCCTGCGCCCGGCTCCAGGCGGCTAAATTTCGGCAAGGGAAAAGCTTGGCTTTCCCCGCCGAGAACTAGGTGATCTAGGTAATTTAGGTGATCTACCAGATTACATAAATCACATAGATCCCAGGTACATTTATTAAATTTCGAAATAAATATATAATAATCGGTTTCCTTTATAAATAATATTTATTTAATTTCGTTTTTTAGTTATTAATTTAAGTTTTTAACCAGAAATAATTATACTGATTTTTAATTAAGGGAAAAGTCCGTAAATCTTTTTAACGAATATTTTATTTATTATATTATTGTTATCTGCAAATTAAAAACCCTTATTTCGGATATTGCTTATATTTTCAGGTAGATATAAGACAGGTTCGTTATATTTTAATAGTTTCTTGATTAATAGCTAACGAATAATTTAAGGCCCAGTTGGGTATGAGCTTTTCTGAACTTAGTGAAAACGATATTACAGAACGACGTCCAGCAGATAAACAACATACTCGATCCCCGTTACTGTTAATCGACAATATGTCACCAAAGGCTACCAGAGCCAAAGGCCAAAAGGAGTCTTCCTCTTTTCAGCAACAACCAACCCCTGCCTTTAAGGAGACAGAAAAGATTATCGAGGTGCGGCCTAAGGAATTCGACTATAAGGAGGAAAAGGTTAAGGAAATCCCTGTTACAGAAACGGAAAGAGGGAAAGAAAAAGAACTTACGACTAATTAACGATTAAACCTTGTGGCTAAGAAAGTCGTAAGATTTCAGAAGGAAAACGTTAAATTTACTTAATAATTAAAAAAAGCTTTTGCCTTTTTAAGGACCATTTTCCGATTAAAAATGCTAATACCTTTTTTTAAAACGTTTACCTTTTATCCGCGAATTTTGTCCTTTTTTTATTTGGTTAAGAACGAAAAGGAATTATATTTTTTTTTTGTTTATTATGGAATACTTAATATTAAAGGTTATAAATTAATTGCTTTTAAACTTTATGATAAATTTACGGATATGGAAGGATTTTTAATTAAGGCCAAATTTTATTTTAAATAATACGAAAGTTTTTTGACGGAGGATTATTAAAAGGTAATGGCCATTTTTTAACTGCTTGTTAAAAAAATGTTCGATTAATTCGAACTTATTTTTAATAATTACTTAATAAATTTTCCCGATAATTATCTGGATGTTATTAATTACGTTTTTAGTAATTATAAGTATTTTAAAAAACGGATACGAACCTTATACGGGGATATAAATAAATAATAATATGCAGTTAAAAAAATGTACGACTTAAAATAAATTACGTTAGCTGCCGAATATATAATTAAATATAATCGATTAGTAATTATTTTTAAATTACCAAAAAAAACGTAATTTTTTTTTATAACGGCTTAAAAAAATAAATTAAGGATAAAATATTTAAAGTACTTAAGATTGGATATTTTGAAAAATATATCGATAAAGTTATTATTTCCGACCGACGTATTTTTAATTAATACCTTAAAAGGAAAAGTACCGGTAAACAAAATAATAATAAACGTTTTAATAGTAAGAAAAAAATAAAGGATAAATTTTTAAAAGAAATTAATATGGTTTTAGCAGAATTTAAGAAAGATAAATTTAAAGTTAAATATTTTAATTATGGTAAAAAAAGTTATTTTAAAAGTAAGTATTATTTTTTAGCAAAAAAAAGAAATTTTTTAAAATTTTTTTAAAAGGATAAAATTTTTTAGTTTAAAAAAAAAGTTCGCGCGGCCGAACGAAATATAAATAATAATAAAAAAGATAAAAAGGAAATAAACGTTATTTCCGTTAATTAAGAATTTATTATTATTACGATTAATAAAATTAAAAATAACGATTTAAATTATAAAAATATTACGGTTAAAGTTTATAAATATTATCTAAAACGAACAAATTTTAAAATAATTATTACGTTAAAATATATTTATTATTTCGATATATAAAAGTATAAAATATACGACTAAAACGATTAGTTACGAAAAGATTTCGATAATTATAAATAATTATTTTTCGAATATTATATTTTTCCCGAATATATAATATATCCCAAACTAACAGATAATTACCGGCTTTTATATTTTATTATTTGTTATAATTATAATTACTTTATTTATTAATAAATTAAAAAAGATAACGATTTTTGGTTAAGGTATAATAAGGAAACGTTTATAAAATTAAACGATAAGTGCAGATATATAAAAATCTTTTAATAGCCAGATTATTTTAAGTTTTATTACTTATATTCCGAATTAAAATAAAGTTAAAGGGTTATAACGTAAAGATATTTATATTACGCGTTAATATTATGCGATAAGTACGACTTTTGAGCTATAAAAATACCTTTTTCGAAGGTTTATTTTTTGAATTTAATAATTCGTAAAGTATAAAACTTAAGGAAAAATTCAAAAACGATAATTATTTTTAAATACTAATTTGATAATAAAAAATGGTTTAAATATATAAATAATTATTATACCAAGCATATAATTAAAAAGGTACGTAAATGGAAACGTTTTTTAGCCTTTAAGGCGCATTAATTAAAAAACGGCAAAAATTTTCGAAAATAAGGTACCGAAAAATCTTTATATATAAAACCTTATATAAGGTACAGAAAAAAATACGGAATTAGATTAAAATTTTTATTTATTATAAAAATAAAATATTTAACGTTATAATTAATTTCGGAATAAAAAAAATTTTTTTTTTTTTTAAAGTAATTAAAAGGTATTAAATTTTTTGGAAATATAAGTAATAATTATATAAATTACGTATAATTAATAAAAGCTTATTTATTTATAATAACGGTTAAGTTTTCCGGAAAACGGAAAAGTTAATAATTTAAATATAAAGATATTTAAAACGAATTATTTTTAATATTACCGATATTTTAAAATATAATATTATTTTAAGAATACCATAATTTCGTTTTAATAATTTACGTATTAATTAGAAAAAATAAATACTTTTATAAGATAATTTTAAGGAAAAATTTTATAAAATTTGTTACGTAATTAAAAAAATTAAGGTTTCCGATTTTACGATAATAATACCCTTTAAATATCGACGGTTTAAAAAGTTATTTAAAAAACGAATTTAAAAAGAATTATTTAATTATAATTAATAAAATTATAGGATTTTTATTAAAAAAGGATATTATTTAAAATTTTATTAAGTTTATTATATAAATTTTTAAAAAGTTAAAATTTTTTAAAAAAGTTTTTAACGAAATCTTAAAAAAAAGTTATACATAAAAATCCGAATTATTTATATGGGATTTAATTATAATATTAAAGATAAAAAATAACAAAATTAAAATTAATAAAAACGGAAATTTAATATATTAACGAATTTACGATTATAAATAATTTAATAATATTATTATTAAAAATAAATATTTTTTAAAGTTAATAAATATTATAAGGGAAAATATTAATAAAATTAAATAATTTATAACTTTAAATTTATTAAACGGTTATTATTTAATTCGAATAATTAAAAATAAAAAATAAAAAATTATTTTTAAAATTATTTATAAATATTATAAGTATAAAGTTATATTATAAGGCTTAATTAATATTTTAATTAATTTTTAGCATATATTTATTATTATTTTACACAAAATTTTAAATAAATTTGTTTTCGTTTATTTAAACGATAATTTTATTTAATTAAAAATTTTAAAGAAATATAAAAAATATATTATTTAAATATTAAAGGTTTTCGAAAATGTTAATTTGTTAATAAACGTAAAAAAAAGCGTTTGGTATATTTAAAAGCTAAATTTCTTAGGTTTTATTATTATCCCAGGATAAATTTAAATCTAGGATTTTAAATTAAAAATTATTAAAAACTAGTTAATTTTCGATAAAGTTACGGTTATTAATATCCGTTAATTTTTGGGATTTACCGGTTATATACGACCTTTAATTTAAAATTATGGTAAACTTATTAACCCTTTAACTAAACTTATTATTAAAAAATATATCGGAAAGGAATTTAAATTTTTAAAAAAAGTAAAAAAAACTTTTTAAAAAATTAAAAATAAAATTATTAACGTTCCGGTAATTAAATTATTAAATTACGATAAAAAAACGATTTAAAATAAACGTTTTAAATTATACCTTTAAAATAGTTTTAAAGTAATTAAAAAATAACGGAAAATAATACTTAATAACGTATTTTTTAAAAGCTTTTAAAAATATAAAATTTAAGTATTTTATTTACGATAAAGAATTATTAACGATTATTTTAATATTTAAGGAATAAAAATTATTTTTTAATAAAATTAAGGAATTATTTAATATTTATTTAAATTATAAAAACTTTATTAGATTTATAATTACTTAAAAATTAAATAAATATTATAAAAATTAAATAATTTTTTTATTAAAATTTAACTTTAAAATTTATTATATTAAAAATAAAGAAAATATTTAAGCAGATATTTTAAACCGAAAAGAAAATTATAATTCGAAACTTTTTAAACGATATATATAGGTATTATATTAAAAGGACGATAAAATAATATAATTATATATAACCTTAAAAAAACCGATTTTAAAGCAATTAATTTAATTTAAAAATTTATATAATCCGGAAAAGTAAAAAAAAATTAAATAATTAAAAGGAAACGATAAAAACCAATTATTATTTCGTAATAAAATTTATATTTTTTATTAATAATAAAAGGAATTTGTTAAAAAATTTTGCGAAACCCTTTTATATAAATATTAAGAAATATTTAAAATTATTAAGCGATTTTAAAAAAAATACGATTTTCTAAAATTCCGTTAAATTATTAAATAAATAATTAAGAATTATAACGTTTATAATAAAACGAAAGTAACCCGTTATAAACCGTATAGCTTATTATAACTTACAGATATATTTAATAAAATATGGAATATTATAATTTAGGATTTTATTACTAATTTTTTTATATCGAAAAACCTTATTATTAAAATTAAATATAATGCGGTATAGGTAATTATTAATAAATTTATTAAATATGGGTACTTTTTATTTTTTAAAGGAATCGCGATAATAAAATAACTAGTTTACGTTTTCGTTCGATATTATTTCGATAAATACGGAATATTAAAAAAAATTATCTTTAATTAAAATAAACTTTTTATATTTAAATTCGGTATTAATTTTTTTAAGTAAAGCGGTATTAAGCTTAAATTTTTAATAACTTATTATTTCCAGATAAATAATTAAACGGAACGATTAAATTAAACCTTAAAATAATATTTTCGAAATTACGTTAATTATTAATAAAATAATTAAGTTAAGTTTTTATTATTTACGTAAATAACTTATAATATATCTGTTAACGAAGATATGGATATATTACCTTATATAACCGTATATAAATAAAACGTAATAATTTAATAACTAGAATAATTAATACGTAAAGTACCAGTTATTATTACGATAATTTTACGAACAAAAATAATGATAATAAAAATTAAGATAATAGAAGTTAAATTTTAAACCGAATTATAATTTTTATAATAAAAAATAATTTAGTATTATAATAAAAAAAATTAAAGGATTAATTTTAACGAAAAAAAGATAAAGTTTATTTATTACGTTAAAAATAAAACGTAACGTTAAATTTTTCCTAAATTAAAACGAAAAGATTTAATAATAAGTTTAATTTTAAAAAATTTAATCCGTTTAAGATTAAAAAAATTATTTTAAAAATTAATTACCGATTATTATTACCTAAACCATAAGGATATATCTTATATTTTATGTTTCCTTATTATAACCGGCCCTAAAAAACGCCTTATTTAAAAAAAAATTCGAAATCGAAAAAAACGATAATAAGTACAAAATTAAAAAAATATTAAATTTTAGGATAATTAAAAATAAGATCCAGTACCTAATTAAATAAATGGATTACTTACTTAAAGATAATATATGGAAGCTATTTAAATATTTAACGAATACGATAAGCCTAGTTAAGGATTTTTATCGGCAAAATCCTAACTAACCGTTTTTAATATAGCTAAGGTCGTAAGCGATAACGGTTCCCCGCTTAAGTCCAAACTTTCGGCGTTTTAACCGAAGGAAATAAACGCCTTTATTACGGCGTTTATTTTAAAAATAAGTTACGCTTATTTTGCTTTTATACGACGTTATTTTTTTTTTACCTTTTTTTAATTTTTTTATTAATTCCGTTCGAATTTTTTTTTAAAATGGTTACGGTTTTTTTTCTTAAAATGTTTTATTAAAGACGTAACCGTTTTAAACGGTTAAATAAAATAGTTAAGGCCTTTTTTACCTTGCGTTATTTTTTTTATAAACGGTCGTATTTTTTTTTAATTTTTGTTAAAAAGTTTATTTTTAATACGTTATACGTTAAGCGTTAGTAACGAATATAATAATTATAGCTTAAAATATTTATTACGTAAAAACATTTAAATTTTTTAAAATAAGTATAATTCGAATAAGGAATAATTTTAGAACCAAATTTTTCGATAAACTTTGCGCGATTAATATGAAATTCGTATTTTTTTTAAACGCGGTTTTTTTTTCCTTTTTTTAATTCGATTTATTATAATAAAGTTAATTAAAAAATTGTTTTTCCGACAAAATAAAAAGGATACTTACGGTTTTTATCTTTAGGACAAAAATTTTTGGAAAAGGAAAATGGTATTATAATATAGGAATAAGGGTTCTTGTTTTGGGAAAAACCAGCCTTTAGAGCTTGCGTCCGGTTCTAGGCGGTTAAATTTCGGTAAGGGAAAAGCTTGGCTTTCCCCGCCAAGAACTAGGTAATTTAGGTAATTTAAGTAATTTACCAAATTATATAAATTACATAAATCTTAAGTATACTTATTAAATTTCGAAATGGATATATAAAAATCGGTTTTTTTTATAAATAATATTTATTTAATTTCGTTTTTTAGTTATTAATTTAAGTTTTTAATTAAAAATAATTATATTAATTTTTAATTAAGGAAAAAGTCCGTAAATCTTTTTAACGAATACCCTATTTATTGTGCTATTGTTGCCTACAAATCAAGAACCCTTATTTCGGATACTGCTTATATCTCCAGGTAGATGTACGACAGGTTCGTTACAGAACCTTATGCCAGCTGGCTGCAGTAAACCTTAAGAATAAACTTTAACGGTTATATGTTTTTAACCTTATTTTTGTTATCGTAAGGTTATAATCTTCTACCTTTAATCGTAACGTTATCTTAATGTAACGGCTGACTGGCTTAACTAACTATTAAACCCTAATCGTACGGTTTATGTTGGTAATAGTACTGCGGAAATCTAAGCAATAGATTAGAGGTATAATTACGTCTAGTAATAACAGATATTAAAGGTAATTTGGATAACCAAGTAATATTATAAACTGGTATTATTTAAATTATAAAAAAATAACGAATATATATATATTATTTTTAGTTCGACGTATTCGACCAGCTCGATAACCTTTTACTTATCGAGCCGTTTCGAATTTATCGAACGTTTATATCAGCTTAACCGGTTCGATACTTATTAACTAATCGTTATAATCGAACCTATCGAACAGGTTACGTAACCAGGGATTTACCTGGTTTTTCCTTTTTGAACCTCCGACCGTACCTAGCCCCGCCAAATTTATCGGGCCATAACATAATCTTCCCCCTTTAAAATCTTTGCTTTTAAAAATTAATTATTTATTACGTTATTTAATAAATAAACTTTTTTAATTAACATTTTCCATCATATTTAATTATACTAAAAAATAATTTTTTTATTAACGTTAAAAAGTTTTATTTTTTTCGAAACGAATTAACCGTTTTAATTTTATTATATCAAATAACGTTTTTTTATTTTATTATAAGGTTAAACGTAAAATTTATAAGGTTTATCCTAGCTTTAAAAAATACGTTCGTTATATCAAATATATTAATCCTTATAACCTTTTGGGCCTTTCCGAACTTAAATATTAAAAATTATTAAATAAAAAGGACCGTTTAGAATTTATTAAACGTCTAGCCGAAAAAAGATTATTCCGAATTTAATAACAATTTACGGAACTTTTTAAATATTTTACCCGGTTAAGTAATTAAAAAAAACTTTTACGCCGTCGTAATATCGAAATGTTTCGTCGTAAAATTTAAGATACGGAAGTAATAAAAAAAATAAAACATTTAGAAACAAAATAGCGCAAATTAAAGGCCGAAATAACCTCGTCCTTCCGTAATGTAAATGCGGTTAACTGGTCCGATTTAAATAACGTAAACTGGAACTTTTTTAATTCTGGTACTTCCGGTATTATTAATAAAAGTTTTTTAAAAAAGTTAAATTTTTATAAGGTTTTTTATAAGTTTTTATTTTTTTTTAAAGTAATTCTTATACTTAATTAAATATTACCTTTTGCCGGTTTTCTTTTGCTATGAAAACTCTTTTGTATCTTTTATATTAATACGTCTTTTATTACCTTTCTTTTTTCGTCCCGTATTTATTTAAATTATTTTTGTTGTTAACTTTAATTAAAAAACGTAAAAAACGGGATAAAATTTAACTTTAAAGGGTAACTTGAATTAATAATTATTTTTAAAAAAAAGTTTTGCGGCCTTATATGGTTTAATATATTTAAAATCGAATTTTTTATTAAGTGGTATAATTTAAATATTATAATAAGTAAGTAAATTATTTTCCTTTTCTGGAAAATTAATTCTTTTCACTTTTTCTGGGTATAATATTTTTGCATTTAAATATGTACGAATTTAAGTTCCATTTTTTTTATAATTATTTAAATTATTTTAACGTTAATTAATTTTTTTTTTATAAATTTTGGTAAAATTTTAATATATAATTAATATTAATATTAATTAATTTTATTTTAATGCCTTTATAGTAATTTATATTATAAGTTAATTAAGTTATTAATAACTTTTTAACTTAATTATATTATAAAGCTTTGCCAGAATTTTAAAACCAAAATAATACCTTTATCGAATTCGATTTTCATTAAAAGCCGTTATATATTAATAAAATATCTGAAAACGATATATATTAATTACTTTGCGTTTATATTTTCGTTAAATAATAAAAAATAGGAAAATTTGAAGTATCGATTTACGATTATAAAGATATTATCGTAATATATATCCGTTATTAAATATTTTAATAATAATAATTTGGTAATAAAATTAAAAATAACGGAATTTTATGGTCGTTCTATAACTAAGAATGGTTATAATTTTCCGTATGGGTTATAATATCGTACCTTAATTTTATTATATAGGTTGTATTTTCGTAAAATCTTCTTAATTATCATTTTTATTTTCGGAAAGTAATATATTTATTATAATTATTTTAAGTTTTTATAAACTTTCAGGTATTTATGGAACTAGTATTTATATATCTTACGTATTAAATTTTTTTAAAATTGTTTTAATACTTGGATTTTATCGGGTTTTTTTTTTCTTTTTTTTTTGGTAACTGATCGTTATATTATTGGATTCTTTTGGTATAGGTTAGATATTATTTTTTTAATTGTTATAATTTACCGTAGTTTTATATATGCTTTTTTTATTAAGTCGAATATTTAGTATAAAACCTTAAGGATTTTTTTTTAAGTTTAGTCGTTTATTAAAGGCGTTTATTTTACTATTTTCCGACCTTTTCTTATAAATAATAACGAAATTAAATTCTGAAAGGTATTTCATATAACGAAATTATCGTTTTATTAGTTTTCGGGTAATAATAAACCGGGTAAAACTTTTATAGTTTATATATACTTTAATTTTCTCCCTCGAGGAGACGTAACCGTATAAACAATTAGATAAAATAATAGATTACTACCTCAATTCCTGTGCTTCACCCCATCCCTCTCGCAAACTGCCTAACCCCAAACCAGCTCCTATCCACGTCGATTCTTATCGGAATTCTGGAGGTTCTTCGTAATCCGGAACAACCGGGCAAATTATCGTTCGTAATTTTTTTTATATTATTCCAAAATTTAAATTTCGAAATTTTTAAATCCGTTATTATTATTATTTTTTAATTTTTCTAATAATACTTTTATAATACTTATTTTTTTTTGCATAAATATTATTAAAAATCGATTATTATTATTTTCGTAAATTTAATCGTATCCGAAAATTAAAAACCGAATTCGGTTTTTTTAAAATAAGTTTTTTAAATCGACGGTATTATCGATCGTTTTAACCCGTCCGGTAATTTTATAAAAACTTTGGATTATAAATAAAACGATTTTTTGGTAAATCCTTTCGTTACAAATTATCGGTATGGTATAGTTAAAATAACGCGGCATATTTAGCTATCTTAATAAAGCTATGGAAATAATTAAAACTGGCAAGGGTTCGTACAGCCTTTTATGCGCACTTAAGGTTCACCCTTAAGGTTTATCGTTAAGGTTTATTCTTAACGTTTATCCTTAAGGTTTATTCTTAAGGTTTACTGCAACCATACGGAACCGTGGCTGGCATAAGGTTCATTAAAGTCGAAGCTTATCGGCAACCACGCATCAATCTGCTTCAGAGTAAGGTTCTTTGGGACTAAGGTATATAATCTATCTTAACCGTAAAAACCATTAATTAGTTATCGTGTTCGAAAATACTGGGTACAATATCTATCGTATGGATTATATATATAATAATTTTTTGTATATTTGGCTCAGCCTGGAAAATAAGGGTTGAACCTATATCAACCTTATGTATACTTTAATTTAATATAAGGTTTTTTTTTAAAATAATATTTAAATTTTTAAAAATATTAATAACAATTAAAAATATCTTATTTAAGATAACGTAATTTAATTTCTTTTCTTTTAATTTATAAAAAATAAATTTTAATAAGTTATAAGTTACCTTAATTATTTTTATATCCGATTATTACGTGTAATACGTAATCCGAAATATTAATTTTTAACGTTACGGAATAATTTAGGTCGTATATAATTAGTACTGGTTTATTAATCATCGTATTTTTAATTTTTTAAAAAGGTTTTTTTATTTCGGTTATTTAATAAAATTCGGCTTTTTTTAAATAGGTGAAATAAAAAATACCGCGATTTTGCCAAAATTTCGAATAAAATTCCGGTAATAATTAACAAATTTAAAAAAAGCCTGGATTTCGGTGATTATAATAAATACTTTTTATTTTTAGACCGTTGTCATTTTTTTAGGGTTTATTTTAATATATCCGCAGGTAATTACGTATCTTAAGTACGGTATTTTTTGCTTATAAAATTCGCTTTTTTCAGCGTTAATTAAGAAATTAACGTTTTATAAAAATTAGAACACTTTATAAACGTATTTTTTATATTTTCTTTCCGAAATTGAATAAATAAAAATGTTATCGAAATAATAAATAATAAATATATCGAAGTATTTATATAATACGTAATTATTTATTTTTTAGAAAGTTACGGCTATATTAATAAGCTTAAAAGGTATTATTAAATATTCGTATAACCCGTATTTAATCTTAAAAGTTATTCTTTATTTATTTCTTAATTTAATACGAATTAAATTATATCTGTTTCGTAAATTTAAGGTAATAAATTATTTGGTTTTATAAACGATTTTTTATTTTAATAATTAAAGTTAAAAATATACAATCCTTAACCGTAACTTTCTATTTTTTTTAGGTACGAAAAATATAAAGTATTGTGCCGGTAATTTGGAACGTTTAATATATTTTTTCCGAAACTTATTTTCGAAATATTTTTGTAATACGTATAATTTTTGTTAATTTAGGTTATATATGAAACAAAAAATTATCGTTTTGTTATTTTTTAAAATTATTTCGTAATTCTATTTATTATGTCCTGGTAATTTTATTTTAAATTCTTTTTTAAAAATTTGTATATATTTATAATATTCTAGTAATGTTTTAGTTATTTCTTCTGGCTTTTAAGGCTAGTATTATAAATCGTTATTTATTTTATATAATCGTAATTTAATTATGGCAAGAATGCGTCTTATATATTAATTTCGCCTTTTTTTTTATATTTCTTTTAAATGGTAAGATTTTATCGCATCTTTATGCCTACATATACCGTTATCGTTATTAGTTAAGTAATAAGATTTTTTTAAGTCGTTTTTAGTAATAAAAAGCAAAATAAATTTACCTAGCCAGCTTTTTAGTTAATTAAAGAGTTATATTAACATAACTATTTTTTACCGAAAATTATGTCGTAATTTTATATTAAGATATTATCGAAATTAATAATTTTTTTATTATTTTTAATTATAAGTTTCGAAGTAATTAATTTTACAGTTGATTTATTTATTATTACAAGTGAATTTGGTACCTTTTATATTTTTAACTTGGTAGGATTCGGTTTTATTTTTTTATGGTAAGCGTAATTCGTTAATTACCTCCGGTTCGATATAATTCGGGTTGGTTCCGTAATTTATTATATCGGTATATTATTCTTTCCTGATTTATATCTTAATTATAATTATAAAAACCTTTAAGTTTTTTATTATCGTATATAAAACTTTTTTAAGGGGTATATATTAACTTTTTTTGCTTTTATTAACTTGTGGCTTTTTTATAAATAATATTTTTGGGGGGTTTATACCCTTAATTACCTTAATTACCCTTTTTGTCAGCATAACGAAGCTTTTAATCTAAGGCTTTTCTTTTTATATTATATTATTTGTTTTATTAAGTTATTAATTTGTTTTTTAAGGGTTTCAGCCTTTTCCGACCAGTTTATTACTATAGCTTATTTTTTGTTTGTCGCCGTTGTCGGTTAATCTTAGTACTTTTGGTATTCCTGATATTGGGCATGGTACTAGGCTATTTTTATTAAGCGTTTTCCGGGGTTTTCTTTTTAAAGCTGTCGGCGTAGGTACGTCAGAAGTATAGGTTATTTATTACTTTCCGTTGTGCTTTTATTACCGTTTGATAGATTTATTCCTTTTGCGTTTTGTAGTTATATTATTCGTAATAATATGTAAGGTTTTCTTCTGGATAAATTTTTTTTCGGCTAGCTTTTTGACGTTATAGCAACGTCGATATCGTTTTATAAAGCTATGGTACGTAAATGCCTGTATTATTTCTAGTTTTTAAGGTCGCTTCCGGTTTGGGCGTAAAAATTAAATCCTTGCTTATATATATACGTAATTTGTTATTAAATATACCTTTATTGTTTTTCGCATTATAAGCAGTAAGTTTTTTTATAATAAATAACGTATAACCTTTTATATCGATCGGGTTTTTTTAGGTATTAGGCTTTGTTTTAATTTTGGTATTTCTTAATTTATTTACTTAACTTTTATTATTTCTATCGTTATGTCTTTTGTTACGTACGAGATATAAATCTTTCCGGCGTTAATTTTTTTTATCCGTTATGTTCTTATAATTATTAAGTAACCGTTAGTCCGGATATGGCAGCGTATTATCGTATAATTGTGTTACAGTACAGAAACAGGGGTTCCTATCTTAGAGAAACCAGCCTTTGGAGCCTGGCGCAGGCCCCAGGCGGCTAAACTTCGGTAAAAAAAAAACACTTGGCTTTCCTTGCTAAGGCTAGAGTAATCTAGGTGATCTAAGTAATCTGACCAGATTATATAAATTACATAGATTTACGATACATTTACTTGTTAAGATGAAATATATAACGAACGATTTTTTATATAAATAATACCTATTTAATTTCGTTTTTTAGCTATTAATTTAAATTTTTAATTAAAAGTAATTATACCGTTTTCCGATTAAGGGAAAAATTTGCAAACCTTTTTAATTAATACTCCATTTATTATATTATTATTACCTACAAATTAAGAACTTTTATTTTGAATTTTACTTATATCTCTAGATAAATATATAACTGGTTCGTTATATTTTGATAATTCTTTAATTAATAGCTAATAAATAATTTAAGGCCTAATTAGATATAAGTTTTCCTGAACTTAATAAAAACGATATTATAAAACGACGTTTAAAAGATAAATAATATACATAATTCCCGTTATCAGCCAGTAAAAGATTAATAACCAAATTAAATAATTTATTCCCTATTAAAAAAGTTTTTTAATTAATCGATATTATGGTACCTATAACTATTAAAACTAAGGGTTTAAAGGAATTTTCTTTTTTTTAACAATAATCTACCCCTATTTCCGAAAAAGCTATCAAAATTTAACCTAAAAAGTTCGACCAAGAAAAAAAAAAAAGGAACTAGATATAAGAATTAAAAAAGGAAAGGAAAGGGAACTTATAACTAATAAACGACTGGACCTTATAGCCGAAAAAATTATAAGATTTAAAAAAAAAAGCCAAACTTACTTAATAACTTAAAAAAAAACTTTTATATCTTCCTTTAGAACCATTTTTCGTTTAAGAACCCCCGTTTTTCCCTTATTTAATTATAACCGAAAAGGAATTATACCCCCTTTTGTTTATTATGGAATACCTAATATTGAAGGGTATAAACTAATTACTTTTAAACCTTATAATAAATCTATTAATATGGAAATATTCCTGGTTAGGCCAGATTTTACCTTAAGTAATATAAAAGTTCTTTAATGGAAGATTATCAAAAGATAATAGCCATTTTCCAGCTATTCGCTAGAAAAATACTTAATTAATTCGAGCCTATTTTTAAAAATTACCTAACAAATTCCCCCGACAACTGGTTAAACGTTATCAATTATATCTTTAATAGTTACGATAATTTTAAAGAACGAATATATACCTTATACGGAAATATAAATAAGTAACAATATGCGGTTAAACAAATATATAAACTTGAACAAATTACCTTAATATTTAAATATACGACCGAATTTAACCAACTTACAACCATTTCCAAATTTTTATAAGATGCATTATTTTTCCCCTATTATAACGGCCTAAAGGAGCAGGTTAAGGATAAAATATTTAAGGTACCGAAAACAGGCTTTTTTAAAAACTATATAAATAAAGTTATTATTACTAACCGACGTACTTTTAATCAGTACCTTAAAAAGAAAGGTATTAGCCGAAGAAATGATAATAAACGTGCCAGTAACAAAAAAAAAAGGATAAATTTTAAAAGGAAATTAATATTATTTTAACGGAATCTAAAAAGGATAAGTTTAAAGTTAAATATTTTAATTATAGTAAAAAGGGTTATTTTAAAAACAAATATTACTTTTTACCTAAAGGAAACTTTAAAAAAGGAAAAATCTTATAGCCCAAAAAAAAAGTCCGCGTAACCGAACGAGATACAAATAACGAAGAAAAGGATAAAAAGGAAATAAGCCTTACTTCTGCCGATTAGGAATTTATTATTATTACGACCAGCAGGGTTAAAAACGACGACCCAGCTTATAAAAATTATACCATTTATAAAAGTATTGCGGCCAGAACTTACAAATACTATCTAGAACAAGCAGCCTTTAAGGTAACTATTACGTTAGGATGTATTTGCTACCTCGATATATAAAAGTGTAAGATATATAACTAAAATAGTGTTACAGTACAGGAACAGGGGTTCCTATCTTGGAGAAACCGGTTCTCGGAGGTCTCTGAGAGAGATTCCGACCGGGTAAACCTCGGGCAAGGAGAAGCTTGGCTTCCCCGCGCTAAGGTTTAAGTAATTTAATGGATTTAAGTAATTTAAATAATTTGGAACTAGATTATATAAATTATATAAATTAAGCAGATTTACGACATACTTATTTATTAAAATTGGATATATAACGAACGATTTTTTATATAAATAATATTTATTTAATTTCGTTTTTTAATTATTAATTTAAGTTTTTAATTAAAGGTAATTATACCGTTTTTTAGTTAAAAAAAAAGTTTACAGATTTTTTTAATAAATATTTTATTTATTATGTTATTATTACCTATAAATTAAAAACTTTTATTTTAGATATTATTTATATTTTTAAGTAAATATATAATAAATTCGTTATATTTTAATAACTTTTTAATTAATAATTAACGAATAATTTAAAGTTTAATTAGGTATAAGTTCTTTTAAACTTAATAAAAACGATATTATAAAACGGCGTTTAATAAATAAATAATATATTCGATCTTTATTATTAACTAATAAAAAGTCGGTAACTAAATAAAATAATTTATTCCTTATTAAAAAAGTTTTTTAATTAATCGATAATATATTATTAAAAATTATTAAAACTAAAAATTAAAAGAAACCTTTTTTTTAATAATAATTAACCCTTATTTTTAAAAAGGTAAAGGAAATTATCGAAATCCAGCTTAAAAAATCCGATTACGAAAAGGAAAAAGTTAAAAAGGTTCTTATTACAAAATCGGGGAAAAAAAAGAAAATTTACGATTAATTAACGACTGGATTTTATAGCTAAGAAAGTCGTAAGATTTTAAAAGGAAAACGTTAAATTTACCCGATAATTAAAAACTTCTGCTTTTTTAGGAATTACTTCCCGATTAAAAACGTTAATACCTTTTTTTAAAATATTTATCCCTTATCCGCGAACTTTTATTTTTCTTTTATTTAATCGAAAATGAAAAAGAAATTATACTTTTTTCTGCTTATTATAAAATACCTAATATTAAAGGTTATAAGTTAATTATTTCCAAACCTTATAATAAATTAACGGATATAAAAGGATTTTTAATTAAGGCCAGATTTTATCTTAAATGGTACGAAAGTTTTTTAACGGAAAAATATTAAAAAGTTATAATTATTTCCTAACTATTCGTTAAAAAAATATTTAATTAATTCGAATTTATTTTTAGTAATTATTTAATAAATTTCCCCGATAATTATTTGGATACTATTAATTATATTTTTAATAATTTCGAAAATTTGGAAAAATAAATGTAAATTTCGTTTGGAGATATGGATAAATAATAACATACGGTTAAATAAATATATAAATTTTAGCAAACTACGTTAACGGCCGAATATACGATTAAATTTAACCGACTAATAGCCATTTTCAAATTACCTTAAGATACGTTATTTTTTCCTTATTATAACGGCCTAAAGCTTTAAGTTAAAGATAAAATATTTAAAATACCTAAAACGGGTTCCTTTAAAAAATATATAAATAAAGTTATTATTTCCGACCGACGTATTTTTAATCGATACCTTAAGAAAAAAGGAACCGGTAGATAAAATGATAACAAACGCTTTAATAGTAAGAAAAAAATAAAGGATAAATTTAAAAAAAAAAAACTAATATTATTTTAACGGAATCTAAAAAAGATAAGGCTAAAATTAAAGGCTTTAATTATGGTAAAAAAGGTTATTTTAAGAACGAATATTACTTTTTATTAAAAAAGGGGAATTCTTAAAAAGGAAGGATTTTATAGCTTAAAAAAAAATCTGCGCGGCCGAACGAAATATAAATAACGAAGAAAAGGATAAAAAAGAAGTAAGCGTTATTTCCGTTAATTAGAAATTTATTATTATTATAATTAATAAGGTTAAAAATAACAACTTAAATTATAAAAATTACATTATTTATAAAAATATTATAACCAAAGCTTATAAATATTATTTAAAACGAATAAGCTTTAAAGTAATTATTATGTTAAAATAAATTTGTTACTTTAATATATAAGAATATAAGATATATAATTAAGATGGTTAATTATAAAAAGATTTTGATAGCTATAGATAATTATTTCCCGAATATTATATTTTTCCGAAATATATAATATATCCCGAATTAATAAATAATTATAAGCTTTTATATTTTATTATTTGTTATAATTATAATTATTTGATTTATTAACGTGCCAAAAAGGATAACGATTTTTGGCCAGGGTATAATAAAAAAACGCTTATAAAACTAGACGATAAATATAAATATACAGAAATTCCTTAATAATTAAATTACCCTAAATTTTGTTACCTATACCCTAAATCGGAATAAAGCCAGAAGGTTATAACGTAAGGATATTTATATTACGTACCAGTATTATGCGACAAGTACGATTTCCTAGCTATAAAAATATCCCCTTCGCAAGTTTATTTTTTTAACCCGATAATTTGCAAAATATAAAACTTAAGGAAAAATTAAAAGAAAATAATCGTTTTTAAATACCAACTTGGTAATAAAAAATAATTTAAGTATATGGATAATTACTGCATTAAATATGCAGCCCGGAAGGTACGTAAATAAAAACGTTTTTTTAGCTTTTAAGGCGTATTAATTAAAAAACGGCAAAGGCCTTTAAAAATAAGATATCGAAAAGCCCCCATATATAAAAGCTTATATAAGATAAAAAAAGAAATACGGAATTAAATCGAGATTTTTATTTATTATGGAAATAAAATATTTAACGCCATAATCAATTCCGGAATAAAAAAATATTTTATTTCCCCCAGAATAACCGAAAAATATTAAATCTCTTAAAAATATAAATAATAATCTTATAAATTACGAACGGTAAATAAAAGCTTGTTTATTTACGATAACGGTTAAATTCTCCGGAAAATAAAGGAATTCGAAGTTTGGATATAAAAATATTTAAAACGAATTATTTTCGATTTGGCCGACATTTTAAAATACGATATTATTTTAAAAATACCGTAATTTCGTTCTAATAATTTATTAATTAACTGGAAATAATAAACGTTTTTATAAGCTAATTTTAAAAAAAGATTTTATAAAACCTATTACGTAATTAAAAAAATTAGGGTTTTTAACCTTATAATAATAATATTCCTTAAATATCGACGGTTTAAAAAGTTATTTAAAAAACGAACCCGAAAAAAGTTATCCGACTATAATTAATAAAATTATAAAATTTCCATTAAGAAAGGATATTACTTAAAACTTTATTAAATTTATTATATAAACTTTAAAAAAATTAAAATTTTTTAAAAAAGGTTATATTTAAAAATCTGAATTACTTATAAGATATTTAGTTATAATGGTACCAACAATAAAGGATAACAAAATTAAAATCGATAAAAATAAAGATTTAATATACCGATAAATTTACGATTATAAATAACTTAATAATATTATTATTAAAATAAATATTTTTTAATATTAATAAATATTATAAAAGGAAATATTAGCAAAATTAAATAATTTACAGCCCTAGATTTATTAAACGGTTATTATTTAATTCGAATAATTAAAGGCGAAAAATAAAAAATTATTTTTAAAATTATTTATAAATAATACGAATATAAGATTATGTTTTAAGGGTTAATTAACGTTTTAACTAGCTTTTAATATATATTTATTATTATCTTCTGGAAACTTTAAAATAAATTCGTTTTCGTTTATTTAAACGATATTTTTATTTATTAAAAAACTTTAAAAAAATATAAGAAATATATCGTTTAAGTATTAAAGGTACTTAACAAGGTTAATTTATTAATAAACGTTAAAAAAAGCATTTAATATATTTAAAAGTTAAATTTTTTAAATTTTATTATTATCCTTAAATAAATTTAAATCCAAAATTTTAAATTAAAAATTATTAAAAACTGGCTAATTTTAAATAAAGTTATTATTATTAATATCTGTTAATTTTTAAAATTTACCGGTTATATACGACCTTTAATACAAAATTAAGGCAAATTTGTTAATTCTTTAATTAAATTTATTATTAAAAAATACGTTAAAAAAATTCGAACTTTTAAAAAAAATAAAAAAAGTTTTTTAAAAAATTAAAAATAAAATTATTAACGTTCCGGTAATTATGTTATTAAATCCTAACAAAAAGAAACAACTTAAAATAAACGTTTTAACTTACATTTTTAAAATAGATTTAAAGTAATTAAAAAATAACGGAAAATAATAATTTATGGTATATTTTTTTAAAACTTTTAAAAATATAAAACTTAAATATTTTATTTACAAAAAAGAATTATTAACAATTATTTTAATATTTAAGGAATGGAAATTATTTTTTAGCGGAATTAAGAAATTATTTAATATTTATTTAAATTATAAAAATTTTACTAAATTTATAATAATTTAAAAATTAAATAAATATTTTAAAAATTAAATAATTTGTTTATTTAAATTTAATTTTAAAATTTATTATATTAAAAGAAAACAAAATATTTAAAAAAATATTTTAAACGGAAAAAAAAATTACGTATTTAAAGTTTTTAAATATTATATATAGGTATTATATCGTAATAACGATAAAATAATATAATTATATATAACCTTAAAATAATTAACTTTAAAAAAATTAATTTAATTTAAAAATTATTATAACTTTAAAAAATAAAAAAAAGTTAAATAATTAAAAAAAAATAATTAAAATTAATTATTATTTTACGGTAAAATTTATATTCCTTATTAATAATAAAAAAAATTCGTTAAAAGATTTTATAAAAATCTTTTATATAAATATTAAAAAATATTTAAAATTATTAAATAACTTTAAAAAAAATACGATTTTTTAAAATTTTATTAAATAATTAAATAAGTAATTAAGGATTATAATATTTATAACAAAATAAAAATAATCCGTTATAAACCGTATAATTTATTATAACTTATTAATATATTTAATAAAGTATAAAATATTATAACCTAAGATTTTATTATTAGTTTTTTTATATCGAAAAATTCCGTTATTAAAATTAAGTATAATATAATATAAGTAATTATTAATAAATTTATTAAATATAAGTACTTTTTACTTTTTAAAAGAATTATAACGACAAAATAATTAACTTTCGTTTTTATGCGGTATTATTTCGATAAACATAAAGTATTAAAAAGGATTATTTTTAACCGAAATAAGTTTTTTATATTTAAATTCGGTATTAACTTTTTTAAGTAAATTAATATTAAATTTAAATTTTTCATAACTTATTATTTTTAAATAAATAATTAAATAAAACGATTAAATTAAATTTTAAAATAATATTTTCGAAATTACGTTAATTATTAATAAAATAATTAAATTAAGTTTTTATTATTTACAATAATAATTTATAATATATCCGTTAATAAAAACAAAAATATATTATTTTATACGGTTATATACGGATATAACGTAATAACTTAACGACCGAAATAATTAATACGTAAAATACCGGTTATTATTACGATAATTTTACGAATAAAAATAATAATAATAAAAATCAAAATAATATAAATTAAATTTTAAATTAAGTTACAATTTTTATAACAAAAAATAACCTAATATTATAATAAGAAAAAAATTAAAGAATTAATTTTAACGAAAAAAATAAAATTTATTTATTACGTTAAAAATAAAACGTAACGTTAAATTTTTTCTAAATTAAAACGAAAAACTTTAACCATAAACTTAATTTTAAAAAACTTAATTTATTTAAAATTAAAAAAATTATTTCGAAAATTAACTTTATATTAATATTACTTAAAACCATAAAAATATACCTTATATTTTATATTTCCTTATTAAAACTAATTCCAAAAAATATCCTATTTAAAAAAAATTTCGAAATCGAAAAAAACAAAAATAAATACGAAGTCGAAAAAATATTAAACTTTAAAATGGTTAAAAACAAAATCTAGTACTTAATTAAATAAATAAATTACTTACTTAAAAATAATACGTAAGAATTATTTAAGTATTTAACGAATATAATAAACCTGGTTAAAACTTTTTACCGGCAAAATCCTAACCGACCGTTTCCAGTCCAGCTAAAATCGTAAGCAATAACGGTCCCCTGCCTAAATCCAGATTTAAAGCGTTTTAACCGAAAAAAATAAATACCTTTACCGCAGTATCTATTTCGGAAGCGAACCGTACTTGCTTAGTTTCCATACGAAGCTGCTTTTTTTTAACTTTTTCCTTTTTTTAGTTAATTTAACTCCAGATCCTTTTTTAATATTTTTAGGGCTTTTCTTTAAAAAAGATCCTACTAAAAACGTAACCGTTTTAACTTTTTAATAGATTTTTTCGATTTTTCATTTTATTAACGCCGTAATTTAGTTAACCTTTTTTTTATTATTTCTTATTCCCTTTTCGCGATTTTTTAAAACGTTAAAAAATTATTTTTAATTTTTCGTTACTTTCGAAATAAATGATCTTAAGTTTCGTTTATTTTTTTTAAGGAATTTATAATTAAAACGTTACAGAATAAACGTTAATAACGGATATAACAGTTATAATTTCGGTTCCTTAAAATAAAGAAATAATCGGTTTCGCCAAAACGAATATAATTAAAATAAAGGAATATTTTAATATTAAATGTTTTTATCGAATTAATACGAATATTACGGAAGTCGTATTAGTTCGAACGTAATTTTCTTTTTCCCTTTTTTTTTAAATATAACTTATTATGATAAAGTTAGCTAAGGGAAATTTGGAGGAACCTTTATAACAAATAACAAAAAGGTTACTTATGGTTTTATTTTTAGAATAAAAATCCTTAAAAAAAGGAAATAATATTACAGTATAAAAATAAAAGTTTTTATTTTAGAAAAACCGGTTTTCGGAAGTCTTTAAAAGAAATTTCGACCGGGTAAATTTCGGATAAGGAAAAATTTAGCTTTCCCGTACCAAAATTTAAGTAATTTAATGGATTTAAATGATTTAAGTAATTTGTGATTAAATTATATAAATTACATAAATTAAGCAAATTTACGATATACTTACTTATTAAAATTGGATATATAACGAACCGTTTTTTTATGCAAATAATACCTATTTAATTTTGCTTTTTAATTATTAATCTAAGCTTTTAATTAAAAGTAACTGTACCGTTCTTTAATTAAAGGAAAAGTCCGCAAATTTCTTTAACGAACACCCTATTTATTGTGCTATTGTTACCTGCAAATTAAGAACCCCCATTTCGGATACTGCTCATACTTCCAGGTGGATGTATAACAGGTTCGTTACAAATAGTTAGTTACGAAAAGATTTCGATAATTATAAATAATTATCTCCCGAATACTACATTTTTTCCGAATATATAGTATATTTAAAACCCCCAGCAGATAATTATAAGTTTCTGCATTTTATTGCTTGCTATAATTACAGCTACCTTATTTACTAACGAGCCAAAAAGGATAATAACTTTTGGCCAGGATATAATAAAGAAACCTTTATAAAACCAGACGATAAGTATAAATGCATAAAAATTCCTTAATAGCCAGATTACCTTAAGTTTTATTATTTATATCCCGAATTAAAGCAAAGTCGGAAAGTTATAATATAAAAATACTTATATTATTTCTTAATATTATATAATAAATACGAACTTTTAATTATAAAAATACCCCCTTCGGAAATCTATACTTTTAATCCGATAATTTGCAAAGTATAAGATTTAAGGAAAAGTTAGAAAAAGATAATTATTTTTAAATACTAATTCGGTAATAGGAAATGGTTTAAGTATATGGAAAATTATTATACCAAGTATGCAGATAAAAAGGTACGTAAATAAAGATGTCTTTTAGCTTCCAGGGTATATTAGTTAAAAAATTATAAAGGTTTTCGAAAGTAAGGTACCGAAAAGCCCTTATATATAAAACCTTATATAAGGTAAAAAAAGAAAATACGGAATTAGATCGAAATTTTTATTTATTATAAAAACAAAATATTTAACGCCATAATTAATTCCGGAATAAAAAGAAACTTTATTTTTTTTAAGGTAACTAAAAGATATTAAATCGTTTGGAAATATAAGTAATAATTATATAAATTACGTATAGTTAATGAAAATTTGTCCATTTACAATAACGGCCGAATATTCCGGAAGATAAAAGAATTCGTTATCCAAATATAAGGATATTTAAAACGGATTATTTTTAACATCGCCGACATCTTAGGATACGATATTATCCGAAAAATACTATAACTTTATTTTAGCAATTTACGGATTAACTGGAAAAATTAAACGTTTTTATAAAATAAATTTAAGAAAAAGTTTTATAAAACCTGTTACATAATTAGAAAAGCCAGGGTTTCCAACCTTATGGTAACGGTACCTTTTAAATATCGACGGTTTAAAAAGTTATTTAAAGAACGAACCAGAAAAAAGTTACTTAATTATAATTAATAAGATTACAAGATTTTTATTAAAAAAGGATATTATTTAAAACTTTACCAAATTTACTATATAAACCTTAAAAAAGTTAAAGCCCTTTAAAAAAATCTTTAACGAAACCTTAAAAAAGGCTATATTTAAGAATCCGAATTACTTGCAAAATATCCAATTATAATAGTACCAAAAATAAAAAATAGCAAAATTAAGATTAATAAAGATAAAGATTTAATATATCGACGAATACATAATTATCGATAATTAAACGATATTACTGTCAAAAATAGATATTTATTAACGTTAATATATGCCATAAAAATATTAATAAAGTTAAATAATTTATAACCTTAAACCTATTAGACGGTTATTACCTAATTTGGATAGCTAAAAACGAAAAATAAAAAATCGCCTTTAAAATTATTTATGGATATTACGAGTACAAAGTTATGCTATAAAAGCTAACTAATATCCCAGCCAACTTTCAGTACATATTTACCATTATTTTACGGAAATTTTTAAACAAATTCGTTTTCGTTTATTTAAATAATATTTTTATTTACTTAAAAATTTAAAGAAGTATAAGAAATATATTACTTAAATACTAAAGGCCCTTAAAAAAGCTAATTTATTAATAAAGGTTAAAAAAAACGTTTAATATACCTAAAAATTAAATTTTTTAAGTTTTATTATTACTTCTAAATAAATTTTAATCCAAAATTTTAAGCTACAAATTATTAAAAATTAGCCGATTTTAAATAAAGTTATTATTATTAATATCTGTTAATTTCTAGGATTTACTGGCTATATACGACTTTTGGTCCAGGATTACGGTAAATTTATTAGCCCTTTAACTAAATTTATTATCAAAAAATACGTTGAAAAAGAATTTAAACTTTTAAATAAAGTAAAAAAAGTTTTTTAAAAAATTAAGGATAAAATTATTAGTATCCCCGAAATTAAGTTACCAAATTACAACAAAAAAAACAACTTAAAATAAACGCTTTAAATTACGCCCTTAAAGTAATTTTAAAGTAATTAAAACGTAATAGAAAATAATACCTAGTAACGTATTTTTTTAAAACTTTTAAGGATGCATAATTTAGGTACCTTATTTATGATAAGGAATTGTTAGTAATTATTTTAGCACTTAAAAAATAAGAATTATTTCTTAGTAAAATTAAGGAATTATTTAATATTTATTTAAACCATAAAAATTTTATTCGATTTATAATTATTTAAGAATTAAATAATTTTTTTATTTAAATTTAACTTTAAGATTTATTATATTAAAGGTAAAAAAAATATCGAGGCGGATATTTTAAACTGAAAAGGAAATTATAACTTAAAAATTTCCAAACGATATATATAAATATTATATCGTAAGAATAATGGGATAATATAATTATATGTAACCCTAAAATAATTTATTTTAAAGAAGTTAATTTAATTCAAAAAATTTACAACTTAAAAAAATAAAAGGAAATTAAATAACTGAAAGGAAATAATAAAATTTATTTATTATTTCGCGGCAAGATTTATATTCTTTATTAATAACAAAAAGAATTTATTAAAAGATTTTACGAAAACCTTTTATATAAATATTAAAAAGTATTTAAAACTACCAAACGATTTTAAAAAAAAATATAATTTCTTAAAACTCCGTTAAATAATTAAATAACTAATTAAAAATTATAAGGTTTATAATAAAATTAAGGTAATTTGTTATAAACCGTATAGCTTATTATAATTTAAGATTTTATCATTAATTTTTTTATATCGAAAAACCTTATTACGGGAATTAAATATAATATAATATGGGTAATTATCGATAAACTTATTAAATAAGGGTATTTTTTACCTTTTAAAGGAATTATAATAACAAAATAATTAATTTATGCTTTTATTCGATATTATTTCGATAAGTACGGAATATTAGAAATAATCGTTTTTGATTAAGATAAATATTTTATATTTAAATTCGGTATTAACTTTTTTAAGTAAATTAGTATTAAATTAAAATTTTTAATAATTTATTACCTTTAAATAAATAATTAAATAAAACGATTAAATTAAATTTTAAAATAATACTTACGAAATTACGTTAATTATTAATAAGATAATTAGGTTAAACTTTTATTATTTATATAAATAATTTATAATACGTCCGTTAACCAAGATATAGGTATATTATTTTATATAGCTATATATAAATATAACATAATAACCTAACGACCAGAATAATTAATACGTAAGGTACCAATTATTATTACGATAATTTTACGAGCAGAAATAATAGTAATAAAAATTAAGATAATATAAACCTAACTTTAAATTAAGTTATAGTTTTTGTAATAAAAGGTAACTTAATATTATAATAAGAAAAGAATTAAGGGATTAATTTTAACGAAAAAAAATAAAAAAATTTTATTACGTTAAAAATAAAATATAACGTTAAATTTTTCGCAAATTAAAACGAAAAGGCTTAATAATAAGTTTAACTTTAAAAAATTTAATCGGTTTAAGATTAAAAAAAAAATTTTAAAGATTAATTATAAATTATCGTTACTTAAAACTATAAGAATATACCTTATATTTTATATTTTTTTGTTGGAACCAGTTTTAAAAAAGGCCTTATTAAAAAAGAATTTCGAAATCGAAAGAGATAATAACGAATACGAAGCCGAAAAAATATTAAATTTTAAATAATTAAAAACAAAATTTAATATTTAATTAAATGGATAGATTACTTACCGGAAAATAATATATGGGAATTACTTAAGTATTTAACGAATACGATGGACCTGGTTAAGAATTTTTATTGGCAAAATCCTAACCGACCGTTTTTAACTTAACTAAAGTTATAGGCGATAACGGTTCCATATTTAAATCCAAATTTAAGGCGTTTTAGCCGAAAGAAATAGATGCCTTTATTACGGTATTTATCTTAAAAGTAAGTTACGTTTATTTTGCCTCCATACGACGTTATTTTTTTCCATCCTTTCTTAATTTTTCCGTTAATTCCGTTCGGATTTTTTTTAAAAATAATAACGGCCTTTTTTTAAAAAAACGTCCTGTTAAAAACGTAACCGTTTTAACCGACTAACGAATTCCTTCGTTTTCTTTTTAGCAAACTTTTAATACGCGATTAAAATATCTTTTATCTTACGTTACTTTTTTTGTAAACGATCGTATTTTTCCTTAATTTTCGATAAAAAGTTTATTTCCAGTACGTTATACGTTAAACGTTAGTAACGAATATAATAACTGTAACTTAAGATATTTATTACGTAAAAATATTTAGTTTCCTTAAAATGGATATAATTCGAATAAAGGTTAATTTTTGAACTAAACTTTTTAATATTCTTTATACAAATAGCACCAAACTTTTGCTAATATAATCGCGGTTTTTTTTTCTTTTTTAATGTGATCTGTTATAATAAAGTTAACTAAAAAGTTACGGAAAAACTTTTTTAACAAAAATAAAAAGGCCATTTACGGTTCGTATTTTTGGGATAAAGATCCTTAAAAAGGGGAAATAATGTTATAGTATAAAAACAAGGGTTTTTATCTTAAAGAAACCAACCTTTAGAGCCTGGCATAGGCTCCAGGCGGCTAAATTTCGGTAAAAGAAAAAATTTGACTTTTTTTGCTAAGGCCAGAATAATTTAAGTAATTTAAGTAATTTAACTAGATTATATAAATCATATAAATCCACGATATATTTACTTGTTAAAATTAAATATATAACGAACAAATTTTTATATAAATAGCACCTATTTAGTTTCGCTTTTTAATTATTAATTTAAAATTTTAATTAAAGGTAATTATACAGTTCTCCGATTAAGGGAAAAGTCCGTAAACCTTTTTAACGAACACCTTATTTATTATGCTATTATTACCTGCAAATCAAAAACCCCCATTTCGGATTCTATTTATACCTCCAGGTGGATGTATAACAGGTTCGTTACAAATTGCGGGTTAAAAAAGTACTTTAGCTTTTCGTAACCTTTTTCGTATTTTTGGAGGTAAGTTAAAATTTTTCTTTTTTTTAATTATTCTAAAAGTTACGGCCTTATAGTTTCTGTTTCCTAATCGTCTTTTGGATACCGTGGTTTAACCGTTACGTTATTATTTTTTAAGGACTTTATATTTGCTTTTAATAAGGTCCATCTTATCATAATTATACTACTTAATTTGGTTCCAATCTTTTTTTTTAATAATTCCTGGTTTTATAGGTCCTGGTATTATTCCATAAGCAGTAAAAGATATATTACGTTTTTTGTTTTGGTTAATTCTTATAAATTTAAGTTTAAGAATAAATTATCCCTTTTGTTTTTATCGTCGTTTATAATATCAGTTATTAATTTTTACGGCCTTTATAATATATTTATTTAAGGTAATATAATAAGTTATTTTAATAATCTTTTTTTTAACCTTATTTTTAAGACTTTATAAAATATATAGATTAAATTATCATTTTTTTCGTTTATTTATTTTGTTTCAGTTATAAAGTTTTTAAACGTTATTACGTTTTTAAATGTTAGTTTTTTTTATTTTAAATCGAAAATCTTTTATATTATATTTTTTTTTTTTCGTTAAAGTTTCCGAAATTAATATAATATTCGAAAAAAAGTTTTGATAATTTATTACTGGTTTAAATTAATTTAAGGTATTGTTTTAAAAAAAAATACCGCGATCGGCAGAATTTTATCGATTTCGTTAATAATTTCTTTAAAACGGTAATAAATACGTATTTACGTAAAAATATTTTATAGGTTACTTTTTTTATTATAAGGTTCGGATTTTTTGGGTTTAAGTTTAGTTTCGTTAACCCGAATAATATTAATTTAAGCCTTAAGACGTTAAAAAACTTTTTCGAATTTTTTAATCGTATTTTTATATTATTATATAATCTGTTTTTAGGTATTATTTAATATATTAACGGTCTAGTATATTATTTCAAGTTTAATAATATTATTAAATAAAAAATCTTAACGTATAATTGTTATGACCTGAGGGCTTGGCCTAAAGATAAACGGTCGGAGAGCTGGAGATTTATTTCCGACGTAAGTCCCGGGTTACGTAACTGGCTTAAAGGATTTAAAGGCCTTGGCGTTTTAAAACCCTTAAGTTTACGACGGGCTTAAAAATTTTAACGAACTTAAGGGTTTAAGCCGTTTAAATATTTTAAGTTAAAAATAATATATATACGTTTATTATTTTTTTATAATTTAAATAATACCAATTTATAATATAATTTAATTACTTCAATTATTTTTAATATTTATTATTATTAAACGTAATTATATTTTAAATTTATTATTTAAATTTTTATAATATTATTATTAATATAAATCGTACGATTAAGGTTTAATAATTAATTAAATTAATTAACCGTTATACGTTATAAATTTTTATTTAATAATATAATTAAACTTTAAATAAAACGTTATACCGTTAATATATCGGATATTTAAAAACTTATTACGTAATAATATAAAAATACGATTAAGGAATTTAAAAAAATTATTTAATACTTTAAAATTTAAGTTAATATTATTAAAATTAACGAAATTAAAATTAAGCTTAAAAAATCCGAATTTTACGATAAAAAAAATAACGTATAAAGTTTTTTTATTCAGGTACGTATTTATTTCCGTTTTAAAAAAATTATTAATAAAGTTAATAAAATTTTTATAATTATAATATTTTTTAAAAAAAATGTTTTAAATTAATTTAAATTTATTTTACGAAATTATTTAAAAAATAAAAAGTCGGATTAATAATAAATTATTAAAAATTTTTTTTAATATTATATTAATTTCGAAAAAAAATTAAAAATTAATTTCGAAAATTTAAACGAAAAAAAAATTATAATATAAAAAATTTTCAACTTAAAATAAAAAAAATTAACGTTTAAATATCTAATAACGTTTAAAAATTTTATAATTAAAATAAAATAAGTAAACGAAAAAAATAATAATTTAATCGATATTTTATATAAAAATTTAAAAAATAATATTAAAAACGAAATTATTAAAATAATACGTTTTATTATCTTAAATAAATATATCGTAAAAGTAATTAAAATTAATAATCGATAATATAAATAATAATAAAAACGAAAAAAATAATTTATTTTTAAACTTAAATTTACGGAAATTAATTAAATTAAAAAACGTAACGTATTTTTTATTATTTATAAAACGGTTTTAAAATTTATAAAATTAAAAATTATTTAAAAAAAAAATTAAAATTAAGTTAAATATTATAATTATAATAAAATAAGTTATATAAAAAATTAATATAAGGTTTTTAAAAAATAATAATATAATAATTAAATTCCAATATTTAAAAAATAATTAAAGAATAAAAAAACCGTTATTTTCGGTATAATTAAAAAAAAAATTTAATTTATTTTTAAAAATATAAAAAAGATTACGAAAAATTAAAATATTTTTCCAGGCCGTAATTATCCGATAACGTATTATTATAATTAATTTAACGGTTATTTAATAATTGCAAAAATACGAAAAATAAAAAAAATTAATATTAAAAACTTAAATATTTTATATATAATAAAAAAAATAATAACGATAAAAATAATAAAAATTAAGTAAATAAATTAAAAAATATTAAGGTTAAAATAAAACCTTATATTTAAAAAAACCCGATCGATATAAAAAATTATATATTATTTATTATAAAAAAATTTATTATTTATAATACGAAAAATAACAAAAATATATTTAATAACGATTTATATATATATATAAATAAAAATTTAATTTTTATACGTAAATAAAAAACGATTTTAAAAATTAAAAATAATACCGATATTTACGTATTTAAATTACGTAAAATATTATTAATTTACTTACGGTTAAAAAAAATTAATTAAAAAAAAAAATTATTCCGAATAAAACTTTAAATATTATTACGAATAATATAATTATAAAACATAAAAAAAAAAAATTTATTAAATGGTAATAAAAATTTAAAATAAAATATTAAATAATTTTTATTTTTATAAAAATTATATTAAAAATTCAGAAAAATAAAATATAAAAAAAAATTAACGAACGATTAACCGAAATAATTTAATATTATATTTAATATTAAAAACGATAAAAATATCCGGACTAATTAATAATAATAATAAATAAAAAATAAGTTACGGTAATAAATTAATTAAAAAAAACCGAAATATTTAAAAAATAAATTATTAATTTAACGAAATAAATAAGATAATATAAAAAAAAATTTTCGAATTAAAAACATAATTATACCGATAAAAAATAATAATTAAAATAATTATAAATAAAAATCCTAAAAAGAAAATATTATTTATAAAAAAATTATAAATTAATAAAAATAAAAAAATTAATATATATTACGTAAAAAAATTTTATATACGATAATAAAAAAAATAAAAGTTTTTTTTATTATAATTAAAATACGAATTAAAAAAAAATAATATACCGTTATAATAAATTACGGAATTAACCCGAATTATATTAAATTAAAAATAATTAACGAATTACGTTTATTATAAAAAAATAAAATTAAATTTTATAAAATTAAAAATACCGAAAATATTAAATTTATTTATAATAACGGATAAATTAATTATAAAATTAATTATTTCGAAATTTATATTTAAAAATAAAAATAAATTATTAATTTTAATATTATTTTAATACGGAATTATAATATAATTTTCGATAAAAAATAATTATATTAATATAATTTTTTAATCGATTAAAAAATTAATTAAATAAAATTTATTTTATTTTTTATTAATAAAAGAAATTAAAAAAAAAGATTTTATTATTTAATTAATAATAACGATAATAAATATAAATATAAAAATATAATAAAAACTTTATTATTTAAAAAAATACGATATATATAAAAAAAACGAAATAAATATATATAACGCGTTATTATTATAATTAAAATATAATTATACGAAATAAACGATAATTTATAATATTAATTTTAAAAATTAAAAAAAATAATTAAAATATTATTATAATACCGTAAATACCAACGATTTTTTAAAAATTAAATCGAAATAAAATTATTAAAATATAATAAATAAAATTACGAAATAATTTTAAAAAATAATAAAACGATTATTTTTTATTTTATATATAACTTAAATTAATAAAAATTATACGTATTATAAAAATATTTCGAAAATAAATTACGTAAAAAATATATTAAACGTTTTAAGTTATTAATAAAATATTTAATATTTTTCGTATTAAAAAAAAATAAAAAATTATAATTAATAATTAATTACCGATAATTAAATAATATTATAATTAAAAATTATATAATTTTATTTTTAATTACCGAAATAAAAAATTATTTTTATAAAATTAAATAATTTATTATTTTAAATTTACGGAATAAATATAATTTAATTTATATTAAATTAAAAAACGAATAAAAAATAATTTTTAAAATTAAATACGGATTATACGAATATTTAATAATATTTTTTAAGTTAATTAATATATTTATAACGTTCCAAAAAATAATTAATTACGTATTACGTAAATATTTTAATATTTTTATTATTTATTATTTCGATAATATTTTTATTTACTTAAATTCGGAAAAAAATATAAAAAATATATTTATAAAATTTTTTAAATTTTATAAAACGTTAATTTTTTAATTAATACCGAAAAAAATAAATTTTATAAATAAAAAATACCGTATTTAAAATATATTATTATTTTAAAATATATTAAAATAAATTTAAAAAAATAATAATAATTTAAAAATAAAAAATATTTATTATAATTACCGAAATTTAAATTTTTTTTAAATTCGTTAATTATTACCGAAAATTTATCCGTAATTTTAATAAAATCGTAATATTTTTAATTAACTTAATTAAAAAAAAAATTTAATAAATAACCGAAATAAAAAAAACTTCTTAAAGGATTAAAAACGTAATTATTAATAAATTAATATTAATTATATATAATTTAAATTATTCCGTAAAATTAAAAACCGATATTTCGGATTATACGTTAAACGTAATAACTAAATATAAAAATAATTAAAATAATTTATATTTTATTATATTTTATTTTTATAAATTAAAAAAAATTAAATTAAATTATATTATTCCGGATAAAAAATTTATAACCGTTATTAACGTTTTTAAAAAATTTAAATATTATCTTAAAAAAAATTTATATTAAATTAAAATATATATAAATTATAAAAATTTAACCCGATTTATTATTATCCGAAAATTAATAAAATAATAATTTCGTTATATAAAATATTTTTCGAAATTCGATTTTATTATTATTTACAAAAAAAAATTAAAAAATAAAAAAATAAACGTTTTTAATAAATAATTAAATTTCGAAAAAAAATTTTTAAAAATTTTAGATTAAATATTTAATTTAACGAAAAACGGATATATAAAAATACGATAAATTATAATAATTAAAAAAATAATACTTAATTTATATTAAAAAATATAATAATATAACGATTAATTATTAAAAAACGAAAAAATTAATAAAATTTAAATATTAAAAAAATTTTAAAAAAAATTAATATACCAAATATACGAATATTAATTATACGGATATCCTGGAATTTATAAAACTATAAAACGATTATAATATATATATTATTTTTCCGGAATAAAATTAATAATTAAAAAAGTTTTAAAAAAATATAATTTATATAATAAAATTAAAATATAATATTATAAATTATACTGAAAATTATAATTATTATTAATTATAAAATAATTATAAAATTTAATTATTTTCGATTTTATTATTAAATTATTATTATTAAAAAACTTAATAACGGATATATATTATAATAATATTTTTATAATTATAAACCGATTTATAAATTTTTTTTTTTTTATTATTTAACGAAAATATAAACGTAAAATAATTAACGTATATTTTTTTTAAATACTTAATTAATATATATAAATTTTTAATAAAAATTATATCGGATAAAATTATTATATTTATTTTAAAATTTTAATAAAGTTTTATAATATAATTTAATTTAAATTATAAATTTTCGAACGTTTTTAAATTATAAATAAATAATTAAATAAAAGAAATTAATTAAATATTTAAAATTTATTTATAATATTATATTAATTACGAACAAAATAATTAAATTAAAAAGTTATTAATAATTTAATAAACTTATAATATAAATTATTATAAAAATATTAAAATAATATTAATTAATATTAATTTTAACTTTATATTAAAAATTTACCGAAATTTATAAAAAAAAAGTTAATTAACGTTAAAATAATTTTTATTTTAAAATAATTTAAATAATTATATATAAAAATAAAAATAAAATTTAAATTCGTACGTATTTAAATATAAAAATATTATAACCGAAAAAAATTAAAAAAATTAATTTTTTAAGAAAAAAAAAATTTATTTAATTATTAAAAATATCCAAATTAAACGATTAAATAAAAAATTCGATTTTAAATATATCGAATTATATAAAATCGTAAAAAAAATTTTAAAAAATAATTATTAATTAAAATTATCCCTTAAAATTAAATTTTATTCCGTTTTTTATATTTTTTTATTAAAATTAATAACGGATATAATTTAAATTAATACGGAACAAAAAAAGGAAATAATAAAAAACGTATTAATATAAAAACTTAAAAGAATTTTCGGTATTAAAAAAAACCGGAAAAAAATAATATTTAATTAAATAAAAAAATTATTTAAAATTAAAAAATATATAAAAACTTATAAAAAATTTTACGGAAATTTAACGTTTATTAAAAAATTTTTATTAATAATACCGGAAACGTTAAAATTAAATACGTTTTAATTTAACGATTAATTAACAAAAAAAACGGTTTATATAAAAACGGTTAATTCGGTTTTTAATTATTATTACATTTTTTTTAATCGTTTAAATTTTTTTATCGTTTTTATACTTTAAATATTACGACGTAATATTTTAATTTTACGATAACGTAAAATTTTATATTATTTTTGGAAACGGTTTAATTTATTAACGATAAAACGAAAAATTTTTTATATTTATTTCTTTTTATATTTTAACGGTTTTTTTTCGTCCAAAAATCGTTAATATTTAAAAATAAAAAAATTAAATAAATTATAAAAATTATTATATTCGACGTAACGAAAATATTTCCCGGAATTAAAATAAACTTTATAAACTTTCCGTTTAAATTTATAACGAAAATACGAAATATAAAAAAATATAATAAAATTAAAAATTTTAATCCGTTTCGATTAAATTAAAACGTTATTACGTTTAAATAATTTTTATTTTTCGATACGGTTAAATATAACGACCAAAATAACCCAAAAATAATATATAAAAAAAAAAATATTTATTAAATAAATATAATAAATAAATTAATTTTTAAAAATAAAAATCTTAAAAAAAAAATATCGTATTATAACTTAAAAATTTAATCCAAAAATAAACGGTCGGAAAATTAAAAATTTATTTTTAACGTAAATTCCGGATTACGTAATTAATTTAAAAAATTTAAAAGTTTTAACGTTTTAAAATCCTTAAATTTATAACGGGTTTAAAAGTTTTAATAAACTTAAGGATTTAAATTACTTAAATATCTTAAACTAAAAATAATATATATACGTTTGTTATTTTCTTATAATTTAAATAATATTAATTTATAATATAATTTAATTACCCAAATTACTTTTAATATTTATTATTATTAAACGTAATTATACCTTTAGTTTATTACTTAAATTCTTATAATATTATTATTAACATAAACCGTATAATTAGGGTTTAATAATTAGTTAAACCAGTTAGCCGTTATAATAATAGTTAATTAATTTAATTAATTATTAAATTTTAATTATATAATTTATATTAATAATAATATTATAGAAATTAAAATCATAAATTAAAAATATAATTACGTTTAATAATAATAAATATTAAAAATATTTTATATAATTAAATTATATTATAAGTTAATATTATTTAAATTATAAAAAAATAACGAACGTATATATATTACTTTTAGTTCGACATATTTAACCAGTTCGATAACCTTTTACTTATCGAACCGCCTCGAATTTATCATACGCTTATACCAGCTTAACCGGTTCGATACTTATTAACTAATCGTTATAATCGAGCCCATTAAGCAGGTTACGTAACCAGGGACGCACCTGGTCTTTCCTTTTTGGACCTCCGACCGTACCTGGCCCCGCTAAGTCTGTCGGGCCATAATACTTAAGCGATGTAAATATTAAGTTTAAAATTATAAATAATTGTTTTTAACCTTTTAATTCCCCCTTTAAGTTGATAAATATTAAATATTTTATTATTAACTAATATATTAATAATATATATTTTAACATTTGCGTATATTATTAAATAAAAATATAAAACCTAGAATAAATATAAATATTCACTAAATATTTAACTTAATCGTACAGTTTATATTAATCATGCATTATAACAACCTAAATATTTAATAAAAAATAATAATTAAGTTTAATAATAATATATTTTAAAAGTAATTTAAGTAATTAAATTATATCAGGTTAATTTACGTTTAAGCCTTATTTTTAAAGCTGAGCTAAATAATTAAAATATTATTACATATATAATTTATACGACAAATTCTATACCTAATATATTTAAATACGATAATTAATTAATAGTTTTTATGGTTAAGGTAAATTATATACCTTAATCTTATAAAAGCTTATTTTAAAGCAGAATCTTACTTTAAAGCAGACTGATGCGTAATTACCGATAAGCTTCGACCTGTTATGGCCCGACAGACTTGGCGGGGCCAGGCACGGTCGGAGGTCCAAAAGGGAAAGACCAGGTGGGTCCCTGGTCACGTAACCTGCTCGAGGGGCTCGATTGTAGTAATTGGTTAATAAGCATCGAACAGGTTAAGCTGGTACAAACGTTCGATAAGTTCGAGGCGGCTCGACGGACGAAAGGTGGTCGAGCCAAAAGTAACATATATACGTTCGTTATTTTCTTATAATTTAAATAATACCAGCCTATAATATAACTTAATTATTTAAATTACCTTTAATATTTATTATTATTAAACGTAATTATATTTTTAATTTATTGCTTAAATTTTTACAATATTACTGCTAACATAAACCGTACGATTAGGGTTTAATAGTTAGTTAAGCCAGTTAGCCGTCATACGACGTTAATAAACTTAATGCGCGCTAACTTTACAGTTCGGCAAGGTTCTAATAAACCTTAAGGATAAATCTTAACGTAATTAAATTATATTATAAATTAAAAGTATTTAAATTATAATAACAATATATATATATATATATATATATTGCCTTAGTTATTTAATCAAACGTAATTAAACATACCGTATTCGACTATTACTAGTTAGGTAATTTTAAAACTATAATCGGACCTATCCTTTACAGTTCCGACTGTTCGGGTAGCCAAAACCGGCTAGATTATAAAAACTAATATTTAATATAAAATAACTTATAACTTTTATATGAAATTACTTTTTTTAAATAGATTTTCCAAATTATTTAAAATAATTTTTTTTTAACTACAGGTTAAAAAATTATAAACAGCCGTTTTATAAAAAAAAGGTAATATTTATTACATAAAAGAAAGAGAATTTAACTGAAAAGAAAGATAATAAAAAAATATAACTAATAACGGTTAAAGGTAATCGTCGTAAAAAGATAAAAATAAAAGAATAAAAAAAATAAAATCTTTATAATAACCCGGATATATAATTCGTATTTATAAACAAGTTATAAATACGTTTAACGAAAAAGAAAACACTTAATTAATTTAAAGTTATTATTATAAGGTATTAAAAAAACAGCTTACGAGCTTATATAATACGTTATAAATATATTAATTCATAATTATTTTTAATTAATTAATTATGTTATAATACGCGTATAACTTCAAGTAACTCAGCCACGGAACATATATCTGCCCACCAGAAGGTGACCTTTCCGTATATGGGGAGCGCTCCGCACCTCCTAGCTAGCCGACAGTACCCTATATACCGAAAGGTTACCTATTGATCAGCATATATATATTCCATAGCTAAACTGCATAAAAGCTGTACGCGTATAACAGCACATACAATTTGCCGAGTAGAACAAAATCACTAATGACCCCTATATCTGACATAACTACAGCCTGGAAAATAGGCGTAACGTAACGGGTGCTGCCCGGACCGCACCGCCAAAGGTCAAAGACTGGGGATTGATCGCAATTGTCGCAATCAACTGGGTGCTTACAGCTTTACATGTACTGGAAACAACTCTAATGGGTCCCCAAGGCCGTAACACGCGATCTTGATGAGATAACTGATGGGGGCCAACTAACAGGAACAGCAACAATTTTTGGAGATTCGTGTTATTGCATTACCTAGAAAAGAAACTGGGAGGTATTTGTTACTCTCTGATTGGCCGGCTGTCGACAATTAGTTGCCCGTACTAAGAAAATTGTTTGTTCCTGTGCTGTCAATTCGCCCTCCGTTGCATATCATGCTATCGACAACTCCTCTTCATATTCGGGAGCCGGGTAATAAAAGAGGCATCCCTCCAAATCCGAATTCCTCGAGACGGTGTTGAATAAAATCAATGCTGCTAAAAAATGTCTCTTTGCCACCTTGACATGCTCCACTCTCTAAGTGCTGCGTTAAGCCACCCAGAGTTGAAAAATGCTTTTCTTTCTCTTCCTTTCTTTCAGTTTTGCTGGGGGTAGTTGGAAACCCCTTGCTTGGGCAATGATATATCTTGGCGCAATGCACTGGAGACTCCATATGTTGCTGAAGAGCCTGCGCCGTTGCAAATCTTTTGCTCTCATTTGGACAAAAGGGACATTGGAGCTTGGATGCAACCGTGTTGTCAACCGAGAGTCTTCTCTCAAACGAGCCTTGGCTGCCCTCAACCAGTGACCATTGTACCAAGCTCCCCTCTACACTATCTTCAGACAGTGGGACAGTAACCAATGACCATTCGCTTTGGTTTTCGGGAGGATCCGTTGCGATTCTGGAACGCGGAGACGGTTTACATATTGGAAAAGTGGGAGAGCCAGAAGATGTGAGTCCTGGGAGGCTGTGGATTACATGGCCTTGATCGCACGATTGGACGATACGGTAGATCTCGTCTCGATTCATCCCTGACTGGCAGTTCCCACTTTCCAAGTGTTGGAGCAGGGCTGATGGCGAAGTGAATTTCCCTCGACACCCCTTCCCGATGGGGCAGCTCAGGTCACTGAGGGGTTTATGCTTGACAGACTCGCAGTGCTGCCGAAGGGACTGGGAGGATTGAAAGGTTCGCTGACATTCATTGCACACTGGATTCTTGGCAGTTACTGTTGTCTTCTGGGGCGGCTTCTGCGGCGGCTTCTGGGTCAAAGGTTTCCGATGTGCGCGGCTCGCCATGTGTGCGTTTAGGGCATGAATATCTTTAAAGAAGATGTTACAATCGCAACATTTAAATTCGGAAGCGTGGATTTCATTTTCGCGATGGATTTCGAAAGCGCTTTGGCTTTCGAAGAAAATGTTGCAGTCCGAGCAGAAACAGTGTCCCGTAGCGATACGGTGGTCTTTGAAAATGTCAGGGCGTTCACAGATCTTGCCGCAACAGGCGCATTCGTGGGTTTGAACAATCTCTTTGGTTGCTGGAAGATGCTTGCAATATCTTCCGCACACATGTGAAGCAAAGTGCCCTCGCGCTCTTCGGTGTTCTTCCAGGTCTATTGGATTAGTGTAGGTGTGGCCACAAAAGCATTTAAGAGGAGAGGCTGAGTGAGAAGGCATGATGCTAGTGGTAGTTGGGAATCAACGAAGGATGAGTTGATTGCAGGCAGGCAAGACCGACGAGGGCATCAACGTTTATGTTGCAAGATGAATGGAAAGAAGAAGAGACGACCCACGAGGCCTACCCCGCGAGTCTTCGGCATTGTGATAACGGTGTTTCACGCGTAGCCAATCCTGCATGATTATGCATCGACTCAGCAGTCGGAATGGATTTCCATCCATTGACGACGATCCCCCAGATCGACGGCCTATGTGTATACGTCTGATTGGCCAGCAGGGTGACAGCCGCTTTCAAGCTCCCTCTCCCTTGGACGTATACATACATCCCTCTGCAAAACTCTGTGTCCCGGACTTGCAGTAGGATTTAAACATGCCCTTGAAAATAAAGCTGGTATGTGGATCCTTATTTAGCCCTGATTAATGAAGCAGTTTGGACAGAGCCGTTTTCGCCATAAAATGTGGAAGGTTTGGTAATGCGGACGCCCAGATATTCCAGCGTGGGAGCTGAATTCCAGGAGGGGCAAGAACGGGGAACCAGAAGAGGAGTGATCCGAAACCGCGGGACCGAGCTGCAGAGTGGGAAACCAAAACGGAATCTATTGGAAGCTAAACCAGGTACAGTGGAACCTGAAGTCCGGTTAGCATGGTTGCCGGCCATGCCGAACTTCTAACAGTCACCTATCGGAATGACTTGCCTCAGCGTGCTCAGGCCTCCCTGGCTCGTAATTAAGTATTTGTTACGCACGGCTGCACCGAAAGACTGGATTAATAAGTGCCGGAAATGGGGGATATCAGTTATAAAGTTGTATTATCGCAGAACAGGGGTTACTTGCTTAGTTATCAAGCCCCAGGGAAGTGCATACGCCCCATAATAACGCTGTTACGGGGCTCCCAAAATATATATAAAGCTTCCTAGCTACCACCCTTTAAATTCCGAATTATCCATAATAATTTACGTTTTTTATACTTTATATAACCTTGTCCCGCGATCAGCTTAATTGTAACAATTATAAGCCCGGTATTTTAATTATGTAAAATAATTACGGTTGAAATAATTATAACTTTTTTATTTACTAATTCAAAACCCTTTTAAATATATTATTACTTATTATATCGGATAATCTTATTCCGAAAAATATAATTCTTAAAAAATTTTTTAATTATTTTCCTTAATTTCTTACGTTACGATTTAATCTTTTTCCGGACGGCGTTTGGTATCTTATTAATCTTAATATACCTAATATAAATCGTTTTATGGAGCTTCGGAAATTTTTTATATTTAAAAAATATATTATATAAATAAGTATTTAAGTAAAAAAGTAATACGTAAAAGTTTTAGCTTTTTAATAAAATTTATACGAAAATTAAACTTAACGTAACCTTATTTCCGTAAAATTTAAGGGAAAAAAAATTAAAAGCTTAAGAAAAAATACGAATTTTATTTTAAACTTTTAACAAAAAATAACCGGAAAGAATTACGAAATTTTTTAAATTAAACATTAAATACGTTCATATTTAGGCGTAAATTAACGTAACGGTAAAAAATTAAATTTTTAAAACCGCTTAAATTACTTTAACTATTTAAAAAAATTTATAGTTTAAAATTTAATTCGTATCTTTTAAGTTCAATATTATTATAATAATAGGGAAAAAATATGGTAAAATTTTACGTTTAATTAAAGTAAGTTATATAAAATTTAACTAATTATATGGGATATAATTTTCGGCTTGTATTTAAGCGAAAACGTAGATTTTAAGAAAATTTAAGGTCCGTTTACGGTACTGATTTCTTAAATACCGTAAGGAAACGATTTATACTTAATTAAGGGCAAAAAAAACTAATTAACTTTATCTTGAATAATATTTTTAATAGGCCTATTATAACCTTGAAAAAATATAAGGCCTAAATTTTAGCTATATATTATAAAAATAAATTAAAGGCCGAAACCGAAAATCCCGAGATTTTTGTTATTATATTATACAGATTATTTTCCGAATCGGAATTAAGCCTATACCTTAAAATAAATTTTCTTTTATTAAAGGCGCTTAAAAACGGAAATAAATATTTTTGTTTAATGACGTTAAATAAAACCTACAAGTAAGAATTTATTAATTGTAATATTTTACGTTTCGTGATTATAAAGGTATTTACGCGTAAATTTTATTAGCTTAACCCAAAAAAATTTTAATATTATCCGAAAATGTTTTAAACATAATAAAGCAAAAAACTTCCGGAATAACTTTCCAAATTTCCTTAAAAAAAATTTTAATCCGGAATGTTAAAAGATAATTAACGCTTAATATTAATATTAATGCGTAATTCGGAAATATTATTATAATGTTAATCGATTTATAAGCTTTAAATATTATTAATTTTATTTTAGGAATTTATATTATTATTTATTTCGATAAATATCTTTTATCGAAATTTACCTTGATCGATAATTATGGCAAAAAGTATTCAGTAAATATTAAAAATTCTTTTAATTTTAATTCCTTCGTTTTACATATTACTGGAAAATTTATAAAAATAAATACGCTTTCGTTACCCATTAATAATATAAAGAAAAAAATAATTAAGGAGTTATTACCATAATTTCAGGAAAATTAAAATATAATTTTACCCTTAATAATATGGTATTAATAAAAGGTTTTTACGTTAATATTATTTCAGAAACTTTATTAAAAAGGTTAAAATTTAGTTTCATAATTTAGATTTTTTTCCCGGTAAAAAAAGAATAATAAAAATATTATTATTATAAAGTTCGTTCGTATATATAATCTAGTAATTTTTTTAATATAAACTTATATCTTTTTATTTAAATATTTTACTTATAATCCAGCAAAATCCAGTAAATATATTAATACTTTTATTAATTAAAAAAGAAACCGAAAGCCGTAAAAGTAATTAAAAGATTTTTTACGCCCCCGTATAACAATAGAAAACATCTGGTACCTTAAATCTGTATATTTGGGATTTATGGTATTAAAGTCGTTTATTAAAAACGTTAAAAACGTTATTATTACCGAAACGGTACGTTTTAAATATAAGAATTACGTTCGTATGTATACTTCTTAAGTAATTTTAAAACGTACGCTTTAAAACCAAATTCTTAAACCTTTTTAAGCTATAATATAAGATTACTCCGACTATTTTATAAACTATAATAACTCCAAAAACTTCTGGTAATAAAATTTGAATAGAACAAAAGGTTTTTCGTTTTTTAACAGTTAATCGTTTTTAAAGAATAATGTTTAATATTTTTAAAAACTTTAAATATTAAGTACGGAAGTAATATAAGTTTTTAATCTGCAAATTTAAGCGAAATAATAATATTAAAATAATCGTAATAAACGGACTTACAATTTATTAAATATAATATACTAAAAAAGGAATTAAATTTAAAATACCCTTTTAATATATAAAAGAATCTATAAGAAACGAATAAATAAACCAAAAATTAATTAATAAAACTTTTAAAATAAGATTAAAAATAAACTATTTCAAAAGCTTTTAATCTAAAGTAATAGGAATAATTACGTATTTTTGTAATATAAACTCCAATTATGTTTATAATTTCCGCTTATTTAATAACGTATTTACTTATTAACTTAAATAATATTTCCGTTAATATAACTCCGCGGTAATTAACTTAAATATTACGGATTTTAAGCTTAATTACATTAGGATCTTTATATACGGCATATAAATGTATCCGTTAACGAAAAAGCGAAAAATAAAAATAAATAGGTAAATATAAAAAATAAAAAGGAAAATTTATATTAGTTATTTAATAAAATACCGAACTTTAAATATTCATCGAAGATAAATAGTTAAGTTCCGTAAGGTTATTATTACGTATAACGTTAAATTTAACGAAAAAGAGATTTATAAGCCAGAAAAAAAAGGAAACGTTTACTTTAATTATAAGCCGAAAGTTTATAAAAAAATTATATATTTCCGGAAGATTAATTAAAGAAAATCCAGTTTTCGATATATTTAACGCGTAAAATAAACTTTATATTAATTATAACATTCTGAAAATCGTAAAGAACTTTATATTCGATTTAAACCTAACGAGTAATTGACTGAAAGATGAACAATACGGAAATAAGAAAACGTTTAAATAAGGTTAAAGTTAATCGTAAATTTTTAATCTTTAAAAATATCTCTTTTCCGGAAAATAAGGTTTAAGGAAACGTTTAAAGAAATAAAAGTTAATTACTTATTAAATTTTGTTAAATACTTGTTAAAAGAATTAAACTTACGAAATATCCGTAAGTTAATAACGAAAAAAAAGATTAAAAAAAAGTTCTCGGAAAAATATATTTAACAGGATATATAAATAAATTAACCGCTTTGTTTTTACTTAAAATTAAATTCGGAATTTTAATAAATAAATAAAATACCGCTAATTAATCAAACCTAACTTTTAAAAAATTTAAGTTTAAAAAAAATAAAAGAAAATAACCGTAAGTATTTATTTATAAAAATATAAGGTTATAAAAAAAGAAATTCTTAATAATAAAACCGAAAATGGTAATATTCGTTCGGTAAACGTTACCGTAATTTATAGGAATAACAAAATTTATTTGGCCATAAATCAAAATGAAAAAAGAATTATTCATTTATTCCTTTTATTATAATATATAACAAAATAAAAATACGAAAGCTTTATATTCTTTATATAATAATCTTAACAAAACCGTTGAATAAAATACGGAAGGGTTTATTATTATACTTAATAAAACGAAGATTTATAAGGATTAATTAAAAATTAAGCTACCGAAATATTAAAATAATTTCGAAAAATACCCTTAAAGAAAGTTTTTAAGAAAAATATTAAAAAAAGATTCCGGCGTTTATAAAACGTAAGGTATAAAAGAAATACCGGCTAAAACGTTTTATATAGGTATAAGGACTTACTTTTATTATAATATCAAAAGTTTTTTATTCCCTTATAAAGATTAAGTTTTATTTTATTCTTAAAAAGCCGTACTTAGTTTATAACGAATAATATACGATTATTTTTATATTTCTCGTAAACGAATCTTTTTCATTACCGAAAATATTAATTAGGAATTAATTAATTAATTTTTAAATTAAACGGAAAGTACGAACATAAGAATTAAGGCGAAATTAACTAATTTTTCGATATTTGGGTAATCCGTAATAAATTAAAAAAGTAAAATAATTTTAATATATAGTTTTTACCTCGAAAGAATTATTATTCGTTTTCAGTTAAAGAGCAACGCTTATATACCGCTAACCCTTTTAAGAATTAAAAATATTGTTTTTAGAAACGGAATAATTTCCAAAAAAATAAATTAAAAATTATTAAGAACGTATAAGCTTTATTTTAAATATTATAATAATAATCCGTTTAATTATAACTTTCGTTATATTTTTATTTTTAAAGTTTTTAATTACCTTATTAATTAAATATATCAAAATTATTAATCGGATAATGCGTTATTTTCTTTATATACGTTTTTTTGCGACCGTATACGAAAGTACGAATAAGGAAACTTAAGTTTTATTAATCGTTAAAAATATATGATTTATTAACGACTTTAAAATGCGGTATCTTTTCCAGGGTTATATAATAACCTTTTTCGAAAGATTAATCGTATAAAAAGCGGCGCGTTAAATAACGATAACGATTTTTATAACAAAAATTAAGTTATTTATATTAAAATATACGGCTAAAAGAATCTTTTAAACGTTTATTCCGAAATTTAATCTTAAAATTAAGTTAAATTTAAAGTTTTTTCCGATAATTCATAAACGATTAAATTAATAATCGGGAAAAGAAAAAAATTAAATATTCGGTTAAGTTATGTTAATATATAGAATATATAATTATAATAAAAATAATTTCAAAAAGTATTTAACGTTATTTATTTATTTATAATTTTAATACCCGTTAATAATTTTATAAAACGTTTTTTTAATTACAAATTTAAATATTTTATATTATTTTTTAATTTATAAATTTTACAGTAAACAAAATATATAATATTTTATTAAGTATAAGGTTTTAAAAGTGAACTTTTTTTAATATTTTAAAAAAAAAATTATTATTATTATTATTATTATTATTAAAAGGAAAAGAAATAAATCTAAAATTTACCTAATTAGGGCTAGTACTTACTTATTTACGTCGACGCCATTTACGGTAAAAACTTACTGTTTTCTTTCTTTTTCGTTTTTTTTTAATAAGGCGTATATAACGGTACGGAAACGGCGGACCTTTTAACACGTAATTAACGCGTTCCTTAAAACGTACGAATTACGTAAATAAAAAAAATACTTACGGCAGGACGGTTGCTAGCTTTAAAAGCCGTAATAAGACGGACGGTAAAAGGGTACGTAAAGGTAAAGTTACGATTAGTGGTTAATTAAGGAAGGAACTTTTAAGGAATAAGAAAATACGTATACCGGAACGCAAATACACCCGGAAACGTAACGCTAACAGTAACTACCTACTATTACGTCGTAATAAACGCCGTTAAAACGTCCGGCAAACGTGGAACGTAAATAACCAAGGTACGGTTCGGCATTGTAGGCGCCTTACGTAGGCCGCTAGCAAAGCGGGCGCGTAAAGGTGGCGGGAACGACCGCGGCAGCAGGCGCAAAAGCAAAAGCTGGCGTAGGCGCGGAAGCAGGCGTAGCAACGGGCGCGGCAGGCACCGCCGGCACGACGAAAACCACGGTGGAAGCAGGCGCGGCAGCAAGAACGGCAATAACGGCGGCAACAAGCTGCGCACGCGCAGCGCAAGCGGCGTAAACGCGCACAGCCGCAGCGCGCTAAATATAAAAAGATATTTTAAAATTACCGTTAACAACTTTACTTAAAGGTACTTAATAACAACGTATATTTACGTGATTATTATTATTAATAATAATTATTATAGTTAAAATTATTTATTAATATATTTAAAAATTCGTAACGTACGTAATATATGCGCAAGATGTAAGAAAAATATTTATTTTTAATAATAAGAATAATAAAAATAATTTATAACGTATACGTTAACTTTATAATTATTTTTCTTTAACTTAAAATACTTACGGATCTTTTATTTAAACGGAAAAAAAATTTAAAAGTTATAACGTTAATAATTTAATAAATTATTATGACCTAAGAGCTTAGCCCAAAAACAAACGGTCGGAAAGTTTAAGACTTGTTTCCGACGTGGGTCCCGGGTTACGTAACCGGCTTAAAGGTTTTAAAGGCCTTGGCGCTTTAAGCCCCTTAAGCCTACGATAAGCTTAAGAGTTTAAGCAGCTTAAGTACCTGAAGCCAAAAGTAATATATATACGTTGGTTATTTTCCTATAATTTAAATAATACCAATTTATAATATAATTTAACTATCCAAATTACCTTTAATATTTTTTATTATTAAACGTAATTATATTTTTAATATATTATTTAAATTCTTATAATATTATTATTAATATAAATTATACGATTAAAGTTTAATAATTAATTAAACCAGTTAATTATTATATATTATAAACTTTTATTTAATAATTTAATTAAACTTTAAATAATACGTCATACCGTTAATATATCGAACGATATTTAAAAACCTATTATATAATAATATAAAAACATAATCAGAAATTTTAAAAAAAAGGTTTAATACTTTAAAGTCTAGGTTAATATCATTCGAATTAACGAAGTTAAAATTAAATTTAAAAAACCCGAACCTTACGACGGAAAAGGTAACGTATAAAGTTTTTTTATCCAGGTACGAATTTATTTCCGTTTCGAAAAAGTTATTAATAAAGCTGACAAAATTCTTACGGTTACGATATTTTTAAAGGGAAATATTTTAAATTAATTTAAACTTATTTTACGAAATTACTTAAAAATAAAACATCGGATTACTAATAAGTTATTAAAGCGTTTTTTAAATATTACATTAATTTCGAAAAAAAACTAAAAGTTAATTTCGGAAATCCGGACGAAAAAAAACCGTAACGTAAAAATTTTCGATTTAAAACAAAAGAAAATTAATATCTAAATACGTAATAACGTTTAAATATTTTATGGCCAAAATAAGATGGGTAAATAAAAAAGATAATAATTTAATCGATATTTTTTATAAAGGCTTAAAGGATAACGTTAAGGACGAAATTATTAAAATGGCGCGTTTTATTACCTTAAATAAATATATTATAAAGGCCGTAAAATTAATAACCGATAATATAAATAACGAAAAAAACGGAAAAAATAATTTATTTCCAAATCTAAGTTGGTAAAAATTAACCTAAATAAGAAACGTAATATATCTTTTATTATTTACGGAATAATACCAGGACCTCTAAAATTAAGGAACGCATAAAAAAAATTAAAGGGAAATTAAATATTATAATTGCGATAAAATAGGCCATATTAAAAACTAATATAAGGTTCTTAAAGAATAACGTAATAATTGGATCCCGGTATCCGAAAGGTAACCAGAAAATAAAAATAATAAGGTCGTAACTTTCGGTACAGTTAAAAAAGGGGAAAACTTTAATTTACTTCTAGAAATACGAAAAAGGTTACGAAAGGTTAAAGTACTTTCTTAGGCCGTAATTATATAATAACGTACCGTTACGTCCGGTTTAACGGTTATTTAGAAGCTATAGGAATATAAAGAATAAAAAAAGTTAATATTAAAGAAATTAATATTTCGTACATAAAAAAAAAAGTAATAACGGCAGAAATAATAAAAGTTAAGTAAATGGATTAAGGGATATTAAGGTTAGAACGAAGCCCTGTATCCAGGAAAGCCCGATCGATATGGGAAATTATACGCCATCCATTATACGAAAACTTATTACCCCCGATACCAAAAAATAATAAAAATATATCTAATAACGAATTATACGTATATACTAACAAGGGTTCGATTTCGAAATCCAGACTGGGAAAGATATCAAAAATTAAAGGTAGTACCGATATTTACGTATTATAGTTATATAAAATATTATCGATATCTTTATAGTACAAGGAAGCTGGCCAAAAAAAAGTTTACCCCGAATGAAACCCTATATACCATTACGAATAATATAACCATAAAACGCAAAAAAAAAAATTTACCAGATTGTTATAAAAACCTTACGAAAGATTATTTATAATTCACGTTTTAGGTTATTATTTACGAAAAAAACCTAACAAAAAATACGATTTAAAAAAGATTCACAAACGCGAAAAAAATATGGCGCAATACGACGCTTAATAGTAATAAAAATACCATCTAGAAAAGTTAATATACATCCGACGAAAGGAATTTTACGCATAATTCCTTAAACTTAAAGCTTAATTACGACGTTAAAAAAATAATTAAAAAAAAAGCAAAAAATTAACCGAAAAAATTAAAAACGTCTTAAAACGTTAAAAATAGGCTTAAAGAATGGACGCTACCTATAAAAAAGTTATAGGCTGGTAAAAGTAAAAGATGTTAACACATACCTTTTAAAAAAGCTTTAAATAGATAGTAAAAAGGATAAAAAAAAATTATTATAATCAAAATACGAAATAAGAAAGAAATAATATATCGTTATAATAAATTATAAAACCGATCCGAATTATATTAAACCGGAAATAATTAACGAATTACGTTTTTTATAAAAGGATAAAACTAAACCTTACGAAATTAAAAATGCAGAAGGTACCAAATTTACTAATAATAACGGATAAATTAACCGTAAAATTAATTATTTCAAAACTTATATTTAAGGATGAAAATAAATTATTAATTTCGATATTATCTTAATACGAAATTACGATATAAATTTTAGCAGAAAATGGTTATATTAATATAACCTTTTAATTAATTAAAAGATTTACCAGATAAAGTTTATTTTACCTTTTATTAATAAAAAACGATTTAAAGAAAAATTTTATTATTTAACCGCTAACGATAACGACAAATATAGGCATAAAAATATAATAAAAATTTTATTACCTAAAGAAAAATAATATATATATATAAAAAGGGCAAAATAAATATATACGACGTATTATTATTACGATTAAAATATAATTATACAAACTAAACGACGATTTATAATATTAGCTTTAAGAATTAAAAAATATAGTTAAAATATTATTATAATATTATTAATATAAATAGTTTTTTAAAAATAAGTCGAAATAAAATTACTAAAATATAATAAATAAGATTACGAAATAATTTGACAAAATTAAAAACCGATTACATTTTATTTTATATATAACCTAAATTACCAAAAATTATACGCGTTATAAAAGTATTTCGAAAATAAATTACGTAAAGAATATATTAAACGTTTTAAATTATTAACAAAATACCTTATATTTTTCGTATTAAAAAAAATTAAAAAGTTATAATTAATAATTAATTACCGATAATTAAACGATATTACGGTTAAAGATCGTATACTTTTATTTTTAATTATTAAAATGAAAATTATTTTTATAAAGTTAAATAATTTATTACCTTACATTTACGAAATAGGTATAATTTAATCCGTATTAAGTTAAGAAATAAATAAAAAATAACCTTTAAGATTAAATACGGATTATACAAATAATTGGTAATATTTTTTAAGTTTATTAATATATCCGTAACGTTCCAAAAATAATTAATTACGTATTACGCGAATATTTCGATATTTTCGTTATCTGTTATTTCGATAATATTGTTATTTACTTAAATTTCGAAAAAAATATAAAAGATATATCCATATAGTTTTTTAAATTTTACAAAACGTTAATTTATTAGGTAACGCCGAGAAAAACGAATTTTATAAATAGAAAATACCGTATTTAAAATACGTAATTACTTTTGGATATATTAAAATAAATCTTAAGAAAATAATAATAATTTAGAAATAAAAGATATTTACTTTAATTACCGAAATCCGGATTTCTTTTAAATTCGTTAATTATTACCGGAAATTTATTCGTAATTTTAATAAAATCGCGATATTTTTATCCAATAAAATTAAACAAAACCGAATTTTAATAAATAACCGAAATAAAACTTGTTTTAAAAAGATTAAAAATGTAATTATTAACGAACCAATATTAATTATATACTACTTAAATCGTTTCGTAAAATTAAAAACCGATATTTCGGATTATGCATTAAACGTAATAATTAGATATAGAAATGATTAAGGTAACTTATATCTTATTACGTTTTATTTTTATAAATTAAAAGAACCCTAATTTAAATTACGTTATTTTAAATAAAAAAATTAAATTATTATTAACGTTTTTAAAAAGTTTAAATATTATCTTAAAAAGAACTTATCTTAAGTTAAAATATATATAAACCATAAAATTCTTATCCGGTTTATTACTATTTAAGAATTAATAAAACGATAATTCCGTTATGGAAAATATTTTTCGGAATTTAACTTTGTTATTATTTATAAAAAAAGGTTAAAAAATAATAAAATAAATATTTTTAATAAACTACCAAACATAAAGAAAAAGATTTTAAGGTTTTATACCAAATATTTAACTTAATAAATATATATATATATATATAAAATTACGGCAAATCGTAATAATTAAAACAATAATACTTAATTTATATTAAAAAATTAAATAATATAACGATTAATTATTAAAGGAAAAAAAAACCCGATAAAACGTAAATGTTAAAAGAATATTAAAAAAAGTTAATACGCGAAATGTACGATTGCTAATTATACTGATAGTTTAAAATCTATAAAACCTTAAAACGATTATAATGCATAGAGTATTTTCTTAAAATAAAATTAATAATAAAAAGGTTTTATAAAAATATAACCTAAATAATAAAATTAAAGTACGACGTTATAAACTATATAAAAGATTATAATTATTATTAATTATAAAACGATTATAAGATTTAATTATTTTTAATTTTATTATTAATTATTATTATTAAAAAATATAATAAGGGATATATATTATGATAATACTTTTATAATCGTAAATTAATTTATAAAAAAAAATATTTTTTAATATTTAACGAAAATATAAACATAAAATAATTAACGTATATTTTTTTAAATACCTTATTAATATATACGAATTTCCGATAAAAATAATATCCGATAAAAATATTATATTTATTTTAAAATTTTGGTAAAATGTTATAACGTAACTAGGTTTAAGTTATAAACAAATAATTAAATACTTAAAACTTATTTACGGTATTATAATAATTATAAATAAAATAATTAAATCGAAAAATTATTAAGAACTTAATTAATTTATAACATAAATTATTACGAAAGTATTAAAATAATACTAACTAACGTTAATTTTGGTTTTATGCTAAAAATTTACCGAAATTTCTAAAAAAAAAAAGAACTAATTAATATCAAAATAATTTTTATTTTAAAATAATTTAGATAATTATATACGGCAATAAAATAAAATTCGAATTCGTAGGTACTTAAATATAAAAATATTATAACTAAAAAAAGTTAAAAGGATTAACTTTTTAAAAAAGGAAAATGGTTTATTTAATTATTAAAAATATCCAAATTAAACGACCGAATAAAAAATTCGATTTTAAATATATTAAACTATATAAAATTACAAAAAGAAATTTAAAAATAATTATTAATTAAAATTATTTCCTAAAATTAAGCTTTACCCCGTTTTTTATATTTCCTTATTAAAATTAATAACGGATATAATTTAAATTTATACGGGATAAAAAAAAAGGTAATAAAACAAGTATTAATATAAGAAAAAAAAATCGATATCAAAAAATTTACCTAAAATTAAAAAATATATAAAAACTTACGGAAAATTTTACGAAAATTTAACGTTTGTTAAAAAAGAATTTTTAATAATACCGGAAATATTAAAATTAAATACGTCCTAATTTAACGGCCAATTAAAAAAAACGGCCTATACGAAAACGGCCAATTCGGTTTCTAATTATTAATACGTTTTTTTTTAATCGTTTAAATTCCTTTATCGTTTCCGTACCTTAAATATTACGACGTAATATTTTAATTTTACGACGGTATAAAACCTTACGTTATTTTTAAAAACGGTCTAACTTATTAACGGCAGAACAAAAAATCTTTCATATTTACTTTTTTTCGCGCTTTAACGGTTTTTTTAACTAAAAATCGTTAATATTTAAAAATAAAAAGATTAAATAAATTATAAAAATTATCATATTCGATATAACGAAAATATTTTTTAAAATTAAAATAAACCTTATAAATTTTCCGTTTAAACTTATAACAAAAATATAATAAATTAATTAATTTTTAAGGCAAAAGTTCTGAAAAAAAATTTATATTATAACCTAAAAGCTTAACCCAAAAATAAACGGTCGGAAAATTTAAAACTTATTTCCGACGTAAGTCCCGGATTACGTAACCGGCTTAAAAGTTTTAAAAATTTTAATGCTTTAAGCCTTTTAAATTTACGATAAGTTTAAAAATTTTAACTAATTTAAGAATTTAAGTTACTTAAATACCTTAAGCCAAAAGTAATACATATACGTTCTTTATTTCCTTATAATTTAAATAATACTAACTTATAATATAACTTAATTATCTAAATTACCTTTAATATTTACTATTATTAAACGTTATTATATTTTTAATTTATTATTCAGATTCCCATAGTATTACTGCTAACATAAACCGTACGACTAAGGTTTAATAGTTAGTTAAACCAGTCAGCCGTTATATAAATAAGTTATACGTACGTAATATACGGACTTAGTTTTCGTTACTTATTATTATAAACGATAAGTATAAAAAAACGTATTATTTTTTTTCCCCAGATTATATATACGGCTTACCCTTTTATTATTATATTTATTATTTGCCATTAATTACCCTTTTTTATTAATTATATTAATTTCTTTTGTTATTATATTTATTTAAGGATTAAATAAAATTACGATAGGCAGATTTAAGGAAATATCTTCCTCTTATCTGGGGGGTATATGACAAGATAGGGGTTACTTGCTTAATCATCAAGCCCCAGGGAAATGCATACGTCCCATAACAACGCTATTACGGGGCTCCCAGAATATATATAAAGCTTCCTAGCCACCACTTTCTAGATTCCGAATTATCTATGACAATTTACGCTTTTCACACTTTATGCAACCTTTTCCCGCGATCAGCCTAACTATGACATGTATTCAGCTAGTTACGTCTGCTATAGCACGCGTACAACTTTAAGTAACTTAGTTATGGAACATACATGTGTCAGCTAGCATGGGGGTGCGCTAGCACCCCGTATACAGAGAGATTCCCTCTGATCGGAACATATTGTCAGCTAGTAGGGGGTGCGCTAGCACTTCATATACGGAAAGGCTCCCTCTGATCGGACCATATATGTTCCGTGGACAGATTACATTAAAGTGTAGTGCGCGTTCTAGAGCGCCTGCAATTAGTTATAGGAAGCCACGTAGCCCCTTTTTGCCACCTCGAATAGGGGTGGACCCATTTTTCCCGGAGGGAACCTCCGGATTCCTAGAATGTTGCTAGCATAGACTGTACAGATCTCGCAACAGCTCGGAAATACCATCTCGAATGGCTTCGCAAGCTTCAGGGGAATGCCTTTTGCGTCAGCTCCATGGTACATGAGTCCGGGAGGCAGGTCGCCCACGTCGATTTGGGCACCCCCTATATCGTAGAAGCTTTCGTCGTAGGTCGGTTTGACTGCTTTGAGCTGTACTACAAGCTCTGTAATGGTTTCAAACTTGCTGCCGATAGGAGGGCTATTCCACTTCTGCGTATTGGGTACTAAGGCTCGGATTAGAGCCAGGCACTTGGCTTCAGGGTCGATGCGAGGAGAAATTCTCTTCGTCACGTGGAGCATCGAGTCACTTCAGACAGTGAAATACAGAAGAGTGGGAGCTCGTCCAAAATAGTTCGGGTCGTCCCCATATTCAGATCAGCTGTTGGACTCCAAAAGGTGGGCACTCAAACCATTGTTGGTTCGAGCTTATTAGCTATATATGGTTGCAATTCCGACATCAGCGCCCATATCCAAAAGACAGGATAGGCTTTCGACTGAGTTTTACTTCGCAGCCCAGAAGACTGGAGGGTAAACCACGTAATTGCCTTTGTTAATGTCAGCTCCACTGCTGAAAAGAAGCATCACAACATCCGTGTTGCTGTGTCGAGACGCAGCAAAGTGTAACGCTGAGGTGAGGCAGAATACTGGGTTGATAGTATTGGGGTCAATGCCCTTGTCTAGAATCTCTGCAACAAGCGACGTGGTTCATGATAGTTTCGCCAGATGTGCGGGATGTATGATATCGTAGCACGCCCGCTAGAACGCATTTGTCTCACGGATCAAATGCATGGCAACATCGTTCGAACCCCTGAGAGGGGCGCATGTTAACGCTATGCCGCAGACTGTATCTCATCTGTCGCAGTAGAAGCCCGACTTACCAAAATATTTTGTGACGGTCCGGAGAAAAGGCCATTGCATCAGGGAAACTACATCCTATCAGCCTCTGCAAAGCATCCGGACGAAACAAGTATCCGGGTGAATTCCAGGTCCCCGCACCGTGCGCTTCTTTGAATGGCGGTTCGTCCCTCGAAGTCCTTGGCGTCAAGATAATCCGGCCAATGCTTGGTCGCAAGCCCGATTACTCTGATCGCTGTTTCGAAATGGCTGTTTTTGATGGACCAAGTGAAGGATGGTGTCTGTGGCTAGATGATAACGACGCCAGTACCTGAGGCGGCGATCGCCTCGGCGGATCGCATTGGTGCATTATACATTGGAGGTGCGGAAACTCCTTTGGAAGTAGTTGCTCGTAGTTTCTGGTGTAAGATATATCGGTAATGATAATCTCAGCTCTCTGTGCAGCGAACATGCATTGGCTGTCATTGCTAGATTTAAGATGCCAACTGGATTGTGGAGGAATTGGCCAGCCGCTAAGGGAAGAAGGTCATTCGGAAGCTTTTGGGGGCCGGATACGGCTGGTGGACTGATGTTCGTGAGCGACATGATGGCTGAAGATGTTAATATCAGCTGGTGGGAATCTTCTTTCTTCTTAAGTTTGGAGATAGGGAATAGACGAAGTCGCTTTAGCTTATTGACGAAAATAAGTGCAAAAGGAAGGATGCATGGACCGAAGGACCCAATGAATGCAAATGGACTGAGTGGCAGAGTGGATCTTAAGCTGTTTGTTCCTTGTTCGGGAGGTAGTGACAAGGTCATAAAGGTCAGGTAGAGGCTTCCTACTGTTCAAAACCTGCTTGCATATGCGTACCTACAGAGAAGAGGGAGATTGAACTTGGTCCTGAGGTAGAATCAGGGTTATCTGCCGGAGGATGGATAATGTGAGGCGTTTCACTAAGAAACGGGGGTATGATAGTTCCAGTGATTTGCGAATGGACGTGTCAAGAAGGACGACAAAGGGTGCCGACTCTTGTGCGTGAAGACGAGATTTCGGGAATGAGAACCACTGGTTGATATGGTAATTTCCACGTTGACGTGGCATCTGTCACTCTACCTCGCACGCTGTCATTTCCCCCATCGTCGAGGTAACATAATCCATGTTTACAATCATGACCGGCAACTGCTAGTTGGGCAAGAGGTATAAGCGAAGTCTCCTGGTAAACGCCGCTATGGGAATGAACGGCACTTAGGAAACCGCACAAGCCCAAGCCTAATGTGAGCAATGTAACACTGACCAAGGCAAAAGCTCCCATGGAATAGCTTGCCGTTGGTGGAAATCAACGCTTGGGGATATATGCTTTAAACGGTCATTGGAACATGCTACTGCCCTCTGTTGTGTTTGCAGACAGTGCAACACGTTGTCTGCGCGCTTGCTTCTATGTTTCTCCCGCAAGCAAATCTTTCTGAAATTATGGCGTATCCAACCCTGCAACATGTTGTAAAGGGTCAAGCATGGCACACCGCAAGCAAGCTCTTCAAATTTCCTGCCTACCACATGAACTAGACAGTCAATAGCAACTAGCGGTTCGAGCCTATAGGGGTCTTCCCTATAGCACCAGCGTATTTCAAGAACCTCCAGGGCCGTTTCTGTCACGACACGTTGGCAGAGTTAATCAACGAAAAAAAGTGACATGATCCAAAAGCTTGACCTCAGGGGTCGCTCACCCAGCCACCGTCCACCACATAACTAGATCCAGTAATGGCGCTAGAGTCGTCCGACGCAAGGAACAAGATCAACCTCGCCACCTCCTCGGGCATGAGGTCTCGTTGCAAGCTCTGAGCGGCCATGACTTCGGCCCTGTACTCTTCAGTAAGAACTTCGTCGATCTGCCTCTGTGTTGCAATAGCTCCGGGCATGATACTGTTGACCCGAACTGTAACATGATGCGTTAGATTATTCCTCATAACGATGAGTCACATCTGGGGATCTCAAGGGCGACCTGAGATATGCCATGCTGGCAAGTGTAAGAACAATGGGCCAGCTTACTGCCATCCTTGCCGAACTCCTTGCTATGCGTTCTAGTCATACCCATGACCGCGGCTTTGCAAGTGGTGTAGACCGGTACCCCGACGGCCGGGATTCGCCAGGAGATAGATCCCAGGTTAATGATGGAACCAGAACCCTTCCTCTGCATGGCCGGCGCGACGGCTTGCGTCAGGAAGAACTGGCTGCGGAGGTTGACGTTGACGTCGCGCTCCCAGATCTCGGGCGTGATCTCGGCGGTGGGGACGCGTGAGCTCTTAGGCGCGGCCCCGGCGTTATTGACGAGCACGTCCACGGCGCCGCCGGGGCTGGCAGCGAGTGTCTTTTCGGCACACTCTTTTAGCCGGTCGAGGTCCGTCACGTCGCAGCGCATGAAGGTCGGCATCGTCGCGGTCGGGATGCCCGCAATCTTGTCGATCAGCTCCCGCGCCGACTCCTCGTTGTAGTCCAGGAACACGACGTTGGACCCCTGTCGGCAGAATAGCTCCACCGATGCCGCTCCGATCCCCTCAGCGGCGCCGGTGATCAACACTGACTTGTCCCGAAGGCTCGGGTAGGTAGCGAATTGAGCCATGAGGGTATGGAGTGTTTAAAGGGGCTTCAAGCAGGTATTAGGCAATTGTAAAGAGGAAAGGAGTCATGTAAACCTTATGTTCAGCATAAGGGACGACAGAGAAATACGAATGCCAAGCTCTGATGTAAGCACAATGGTGGTCGCTATGCGCCGGTATGCAGGCTCCATTGTTCTCCTCCTTCACGAGACTAGAGACGCGTAAAGCGGCATAATGGAATCCTTGAGCGGTTATCCTTTAGGTACCTGAACTTATCAATTATTGGCCAGTCATATTCATAATGGCATCCCGGTTTGATTACGTCAACTCTCTGTGTTCCTACTAAGTGTATCCAATGATCAATTATCAATACAGTGGTAATCCCATTATGAGCCCCTGAAATGGAATAGTACGGAACGCTTAGAAATACCTAAGTAGGAAAAGACGCAATATCGAACATAACGGCACGGAGTGGGTGCTGACTCATCGCGGCCCACCATTCCGTTCTCGGTTCTGCCACACCCGGCCGCCTTAACTTCCTTTTAAAGCGCAGAGCTCTCCGTTTTGTCTTCCGTATACGGCGACCCGGACAACCGTCGAGGAAAACGGAACTGGGCGAGGGCCCCGGGCGCCCTACCTCCTGCTCCGCATAATGCCGTCCTTTCTCCCGCCCCCCAACCCCCCCCAAAAAAACCGCCCACTCCAACCCGGCCGCTGCCCTGGCCTAGCCGCCAGAGTAGCCTAGGGTTTGCAATACGTGTCAGGTAGCAGGGGTTGCGCTAGCACTCCATATACGGAAAGGCTCCCTCTGATCGGACCATATATATTCCGTGGACAGATTATATTAAAATGCAGTGCGCGTTCTAAATTACCTCAGCTAGCTCAGGCCTCGCTGGCTCTTATTTTAATGTACTATTGTATTACGCTAGAAATTAACCAATCAAATCACAAATCCCCGTAACGAGCCAGCGAGGCCTGAGTTCAGGTTATGCGGATAGGGGTTTCGTTCTGGGCGCTTTTATCAAAATCATTAACTTTTTTTCGATTTTTTTAAAAGATTTAAAGATTTATATAAAAAAAACCTTTTTGTAACCATTTTACGTTAGATAAGTTTGATATTTTATATACGCGTTAAATATAAGCTAACGTACATATAGGAATTTTTTTTAATTTTTTGGATATAAATTACGGCTAATATGGATAAGTTTAAGTTAAGGAAATAGGCAACCGTAACGGCCTTATGGCTGCGACAGTATAACCACCGGTCGCATTATTATGTACCGGGCTTTCTAAGTATATTCTGTATAAGGAAATCCCGTATATTAATTTTTTCGGCCGTACGGGTTATAATTATTACGTCGTAACCTTAAGAAAGTCCCGGACTTAATTAACCGGAACGCCTTTTTTGTTACGACGTAACAATTATAATCCGTACGGATAAAAAAATAATTAAACGGACTTTTCTTATATTAAGTTATCCTTAAAAGGTCCATAACGAAATGTTGCATACGATAATTACGTTATCGTAACCATAAAGGCATTCCGGATTAAAGGTTTGCTTAAAACGAAAATTTTAATTTAAATTTTTAATATTTCTGCCAAAGTAGCTTTAATAGGAAAGTTATATATATGGCTAAAAAATCCCTTTAAAGCTATATATAATAACGTTTTTTATTATTTTTTATTTATTTTTGTTACTGTTATATTTATTAATTTTTAAGTTAAATTTTCGAAAATTTATATAAAAGTACCTAAAACGAGCCCAAAAAATTATAACTTAATATTAGGCCTTATTTTTAAGGTTTGTGATTTCTGTGGGTCTTTTATGGGTCTTTTGTGGGTCGGTACTTGGAGCTACATCTTTTAAAGAGCCTAGCCACAGCTGCGCCGCAGGCGCAGCCACAACCTTAAAAATAGGGCCTGATTTTAATAAGGTAAGTTTTAAAGCGCCTGTAACTAGTTATGCAATACAATATAACTGATAACCCCTATATCTGACAATAGGTAGCCGTAGTTACCTATTCGTAAGGGGCGTAAGTACTTTTAAACATTTGCTTATTAAAGTAATATTATTAATATAAGGTTTATTATAATGTTTTATTTAATTATAATTATATATTTATATACGATTTTAAAAGAATTTATTAAATAAGAATAACTATTAATAATTAATATAAAAATTTATTACTTATTTCGTAAATAATACTTTATTTATATAAATAATTAATTAATAAAAATTTTAATATAAGTAATTAAGTAATATAAATTTTAAAATAACTTTTTAATATTTATAAGTCGTTTAAATTAACGTATCGTAATATTTTATTATATATTAATTAAAATACTTTATAAAAACAGTTTTAATAATTATAATATTTAATTTATTGTTAGTTTTTTATTTTTTAACGTAATGGATGCAGACGTTATAAACTTTATTACAGTTTAATGTTACGGCTAGCACCATTACCGTTACACCACCGGGGCATTGGCAAAAGATTGGTGAAATGATCGTAATTATGGCAATCGTTCTGGTACGTACAGCTGCTTATATACTGGAGCCATAACTATTACGGACCCCCGACCGTAATACTTTGCCCCTCCTTTAATGGCTTGGTCCCCAAGCCCCGAGGACATCTGCCGCGATTGATTGCGGCGTAACTGCCAACCCCCAAGATCTACCCCGCATTGCCCCGTATGCGTCCGGGAAGACCTTGTAAGCAACGGCTAGTCTGGGGATCGAACCCAGCACTAAGGCATTACCTACCGTCATGCAATCATTATGTTACGGCTAGCACCATTACCGTTATACCACCGGGGCATTGGCAAAAGATTGGTGAAATAATCGCAATTGTAGCAATTATTCTAGTGCGTACAGCTGCTTATATACTGGAGCTATAGCGGTCACGGACCCCCGACCGTAACATTTAGCTGATTATTTAAAAGGGTTATATAAAATATAAAAAGCGATAATTATCTAGCTAGACTTAATATTACGGATCTAAAGATTAATTAATTAATAAAGTTAATTATATTATTTATTTTAATAATTATATTATAAAAATTCGAATAATTAATAAAAGAAAATTTTATATTTAATAATAATATATATTAAAAATAATCTTAATAATTAACTTATATTATAAGTTAATAGTATTTAAGTTAAAAAAATAAGAAATATATATATATGTTTATTAATTCGATATACTTAACCGGCTTAACCGGTTCGAACGTTTAAATTAATCAAATTCGTTAAATTACCTTTTTAACTTAAGCGGTTTAAAATGTTAAAGCTTTCAAGATCGTTAAACGGGTTGTATAATAAAAAGTTACTTAATTTAAATTCTTTTTTTTAAAATTCCGAATGTATTAAATCTTAATAAGTTTATCCGGTTATAATACCATACTTTCTTTCTTAGATTTTTATTTTAAAAATTAAGTATTTATTATAATTATTTTAATATTTATCTTAACCGTAAAAATCATTAATCAGCTATCGTATTCGAAGATACTTGGTATAGTATCTATCGTATGGATTATATATATAATGATTTTCTGTGTATTTGGCTTAGCTTAAAAAATAAGGCTTGAACCTGAATCGACCTTATATGATTTTAATCGTTAAGGGGTATTTATTTTTATTTATAATAAGCGATATTATTATAATAAGTCGTAAAAAATGTTAAGAGCTCGTTAATAAGTTAATTTAACAGCTTTATATATAATTTATTTTTATAAAAAGTTAAAACTTATAATAAGTTTTTTGGTATCGAAAATATAAAAAAATTTAATAAAACAAAGTTTAATTATTTTAACCAGATTACGTTAATAAATTCATTAAAGTAATTTTTTTTAAAAAGTTAAATAGCCTTTTAAATACGTTAATAACGACCGTCGAATTATTGCCGTATTTTAATGTGGCTTATTTATGCTTTATTAATAAATTTTATATAAAACTGATTTAACCTTTTACGTAATAATTAATACGAAACTTAATATATTCTTTTCATATCCCGATTTACCTGGTTTAACCTATACCTTAATAATATATATATTAAAGCTATTAATTAAGTTAAATTAAAGGTAATTAAATTAATAACAGTAACCTTATAAATCGGTAATACGTATTTTTTAAACTTTTAAAACGATTTCTTTTTTATAAATAACACGATTAAATTATAAAAAGTTTAGCGGAATAATAAAAATAAAAATAAAATAACAATTTAATTTAAATTTTAAATTAATAAATATATAATAAGATAATTAAGACTTTATATTATTTCTTAAGGTTAACGTTATTACTTTATAATCGAAATTCACGGTAAATAAAAGTATACAATTATTAATTACGAAAATTAATAAAGGGGAATTTAATTAAAATAAATTAATGTTACAGCCGTAGAAATTCCGCTAAACCCAAAGAAGGAGCCAGATGAATTAAGACGGTTAAGGCCTCCATTTCCCCAGCTAAACCTCGGCTTGGCAAGTATCTCTATCCATCTCCAGAAACCGAGGGGAACGGTTTTTGTCAGTTTTTAAAAATACCCGGAAACTTCTAAAAACTAAAGAAAACGAAAAGGATATATATATTGAACGATTTCTTATGTAAATAATAACTATTTAATTTTTTTAAAATTATTAATTTAAGTTTTTAATTGAAAATATATTTTTTAGTTATAGAAAAAATCCGTAAATTCTTTAAACGAATACATCTTTACATTATTTATTATATTATTATTACTTATAAATTAAAACCTTTATTTCGAATATTACTTTTACTTTTAAGTTAATAAATAATAGGTTCGTTATATTTTACTAATTTTTGAATTAATATATATCGAATAATTTAAGGTTTAATTAAATAAAACTTTTCTAAAATTTAATAAAAACGATTTTATAAAACGATATTTAAAATATAAATAATATATTAAATTTCCGTTATTAATTAATAAATGATTAATACCCATATTAAATAAGCTTTCCTTTCGTTCAGAAATTCTTTAATTAATTAATAATACGGCATTTTTTATTGTTAAAATTAAGGACTTAAAAAACCTTTTCTTTTTCTTAATAATAACTTATCCCCGCCCCTAAAGAATCCATTAAGGCCCAACTTAAAAAATCCGACCAAGATGAAATTAAGGAAAAATATGGCGCAAAATCCTTAAAAGGAAAAGAAAAAAAGTTTACTGCCAAAAAACGATTGGATTTTTTAATCGAAAAAGTTATAAAGTTGAAGAAGAAATAACACCGAATTTATATAATGAATAAAAGTTATAATACGTATTATAAGAATTCGAACACCCTCTTTATTTAATCTTCCCTAAATCTAAAAAGGAACTATATCTTTTTCCGTTCATTACGGAATATTTAACGTTAAAAGTTATAAATTAATTCCTCTTAAACCTTATAATAAGATTGTTAATATAGAAAGATTTTTAGTCGAAATTAAACTTTATGTTAAGTTTTAAAAAAACTGTTTAATAGAATATTATCAAAATATAATATATATTTTATAATTACTTACCAAAAAATATTTATTTAATTTAAAGCTATCCTAAAAAGCTATTTAATAAATTATTATTCTTAAGGTTTATTCTTAAGATTTACTGCAGCCAGCTGGCATAAGGTTCATCAAAGTCGAAGCTTATCGGCAACCACGTATCAGTCTGCTTCAGAGTGAGGTTCTGCTTCAGAGTAAGGTTCTATGGAACTAAGGTATATAATCTATCTTAACCGTGAAAACTATTGATCAGTTATCGTATTCGAAGATACTGGGTATAGTATCTATCGTGTGGATTATATGTGTAATGATTTTTTGTATATTTGGCTCAGCCTGGAAAATAAGGCTTGAACCTATATTAACCTTGCATTTAATAAATTATCCTGACGACAATTTAAATATTATTAATTATATTTTTAATAATAACGAATATTTTAAAAAACGAATAAATACCTTATTTAAAAACCTAAATTAAAAAGAATACGGAACTTAATAAATATACTTTTTTTATAAATTAAATTATAACAGAACTTACATTTAAATTCACCCGCTTAATAATAATTTTTAAATTGCCGGAAAACCTATTATTTTATCACTTTTATAATAACTTAAAACTTTAAGTTAAGGGTAAAATATTTATGAAACTTAAGATTAAAGTCTTCGAGAATTATATTATTAAGGTTATGTTCAGCGACCGACGCACTTTTAATTAATATTTAAAAAAAGGAACCGGCAGACGAAATAATAATAAACGTTTTAATAATAAGAAATAAAAGAATACATTTTTTAAAAACAGAAATCTAAAAAGAAATTATATCTAAGGTTAAATATTTCAATTATAGCAAAAACGGCCATTATAAAAACGAATATTACGTCATAAATAAAAGAAAATTTTAAAAGAAACTTTTTTAATCTAAAAAGAAATCGGCGTAGCCCAGCGAAAAGTAAATAGTAAGAAAATGGTAAAAGGAAGTTGGTTTATTTTTATCGGTTAAAGGTTTATTACTATTACGACTAATAGGGTTGAAAACGACGACTTAAAATATATAAATTGCCTTAATTAATAAAACTTTACTGCCAAAACCTATAAATACTATTTGAAACGAATATCCTTTAAGGTAGCTATTACGTTAAAATGCACTGATTACCTTAACATATAAAAGGGTAAAATATATAACCAAAAGGGTTAATTACGAATTAATTTCGGTAACCATAAATGCTTACCCTTAAAATTTTGCAAGCTTTTAAAATATATAATATACCTAAAACCTCAGTTTCTAGTAAGTAATAATAAGTTCCTATATTAAACCGGTTACTATAATTATAAATATTTTGCGTACTTATAAACTAAAGATAATAGTAACTTTTAATTAAGATAAAATAAAAAACGTTTATAAATTAAATAATAAACATAAATATATAAAAGTCTTTTAATAACCAATTAACTTATCCCTTATTATTTATACCGTAAATCAAAATAAAGCCGAAAGTTTATAACGTAAAAACACTTATATTACTTACCGATATTTTATATTAAATATAAATTTTTAGCTATATAAATATCCTTCTCAGAAATTTACCTTTCCGACTCCATAATTCGTAAAATATAAGACTTAGGACTAAGTTAAAAAAAATGGTTACCTTTAAATATTGATTTAATAAATTAAAAACGGTATAAATATATAGACGATTATTGTATTAAATATACGCTTAAAAACATTCGCAAATAAAAGCGCCTTTTAAGCCTTAAAGTATATTAATTAAAAGATTATAAAGAGCTTCGAAAGTAAGGAATCAAAAAAGCCCTAAATATAAAACATTATATAAGGAAAAAAAATATGAAATTAAATCGAAATTTTTATTTATTATAAAAATAAAATATTTAACCCCATTATCGACTCCGGAATAAAAAATAACTTAATCTTTTTTAAAATAATTAAAAAGCGCTAAATTATTTGGAAATATAAGCAATAGTTATATAAATTACGAACAATTAATAAAAACCTATTTACTTATAATAACGATCGAATTTTTAAGGAAATTAAAGAATTTAAGGTTCAAATATAAAGATACTGAAAAGGAATGGCCTTCGATATAACCAACGTTTCAAAATACGATGTTATTTAAAAATACATTACTTTCGTTTAATAATTTACGCATTAACTGGGAAAACTAAACTTTTTTTAAAATAATCTTATAAAAAAATTAAAATTTTGTACCCCATAATAATAATACTCCTTAAATAACCGATAGTGTAAAACATTATTTAAAAAAAGCCGGCGAAAAATTATCTGACTATAATTAATAAGATTATAAAATTCTTATTAAAAAAGGATATTATTTGATATTATATTAAATTAATTACATAAATTTAAAGAAAAATCTTTTTAAAAGGTATTTTAACGAAACTTTTAACGAAAATATATTTAAGAATCGGAATTATTTATAAGGTACCTAGTTATAATAATCCTTAAAATAAAAATAGTAAAATTAAAATTAATAAGGTTAAACATTAAATATAAATAAATTTATAATTATCGATAGCTAAATAATATAATTTTAAAAATAAATATCCTTTAGCGTTAATAAACGCTATAAAGGGAAATGTTAACAAGGCTAAATACTTTATAACGTTAAACTTATTAAATAATTATTACTTAGTTCGAATAATTAAAAAAATTAGATACCCCGCTTTTAAAAATATTTATAAATATTACGAATATAGAATTATGCTTTAAAAGTTAACCAATATTTTAGCGAGCTTTTAACATATACTTACTATTATTTTACGAAAGTATTTAAACCGATTTATATGCGTTTACTTAGATAATATCTTTATTTGTTTAAGAACCTTAAAAAGATTTAAGAAATATACTACATAAATATTAAAAGCTCTTAAAAAGGCTAATTTATTAATAAATGTTAAAGAAAACTTTTAATATACCTAGAAGTTAAATTTTTTAAGCTTTATTATTACCCTTAAAAGATTTAAATTTAAAATTCAAAATTCAAAGTTGTTAAAAACTGGGTAATCCCCGGCAAAGTTATTATTACCGATATCCGTTAATTTTTAGGATATACCGGATATATATAGCTCTTATTTAAAAATTATGAAACTTTAACTAATCCTTTAATTAAGCTTATTACTAAAAACTATATCGGAAAAAAATTCGAATTTTTAAAAAAAACCCAAAGACAATTTCAGTAAAATTAAGAAAAAAATCCTTAGCGCCCTAATAATTAAGTTACCTAATTATTACAAAAAAAACTTAAAATAAACGGATTAAATTGCGCTTTTTAAAGCAATTTTAAAATAATTAAAAAAATAACTAAGAATAATACTTAGTAACTTAATTTTTTTTTCTTTTAAGGGCGTAAAATTTAGATATCTTATATACCATATGTAATTATTAATAATTATTTTAGTACATAAAAAATAACAACCTTTTCTTAACGGAACCAAAAACATATTCGATATTTATTTAAATTATAAAAGTCTTACTTAATTTATAATAACTTAAAAGTTAAATAAATGCTTTAAAGATTATATAATTTTCTTATCCAAATTTAATCTTAAAGTTTACCATATTATAAAAAAAGAAAATATTTAAACAGATATATTAAATTAAAAGAAACTACGATGTAAAAACTTTTTAACGTTATATATAAATATTATATCGTAAAAAGAATAAAGAGATATAATTATGTATAATTTTAAAGAGGTTTATTCCAAAAGAATTAACGTAATTTAAACGTTCTTACGACGTAAAGAAAAAAGATTCTTAAATAAAAAACGATAAGAATTAATTAATATTTTACGCTAGAATTTAAATATCTTTTATTAATAAGAAAAGTTATTAAAAGATTCCCCGAAACCTCCTTTTATAAATAATAAGGAATATATAAAACTATTAAACGATTTAACGAAAATTACGGTTTTTTAAAATTTCGTTAAAGAGTTAAATAAATAAATAAGCATTATAATATATGTAACAAAATTAGAATAATTCGTTATAAATTATACGGATTATTATAACATATAATCATTTTTAATAAACAATAAAATACTATAACTGAAAATTTATTATCAATTTTCTTATTTTTAAAAATCTAGTTATTAAAATTAAAAACCATAAAGTATAAATAATTCTTAATAAACTTATTAAATATAAATTCTTTAATTTTTAAAAAAAACCGTAACGGTAAAATAAATAACGTGCGTTTTTATTCGATATTATTTCGGTAAATACGGAATACTAAAGAGGATTATTTCCGACCGAAATAAACTTTTTATATTTAAATTCGGTACCAGCTTTTTTAAATAAATTAATATTAAACTTAAGTTTTAAATAACTTATTATCCTTACATAAATAATTAAATAAAATAATTAAATCAAACCTTAAAATAATACTTTCGAAATTATATTAATTATTAATAAAACAGTTAAATTAAATTTTTATTAGTTATATAAATAATTTATAATACGTATGTTAAAAAAGATATAAATATATTACTTTACATAACTATATATAAATACGAACTAATATTTTAATAATTAAAATAATTAAGATGTAAGATATTTAATTATCGCCATAATAACACTTTAAATAAAAATAATAACAATTAGAATTACAATATTACAGGCCCGACTTTAATTAAACGTATACTTTTTATAACAAAAAAAAATACTATAAAATAAAATTTGAAGAATTAATTTTAAACCAAAAAATTAAATTTACTTATTACGATAAAAATAAAACTTGATCCTAAATATCTTATAAATTAAAACGAAAAAACTTAACGATAACTTTAATGTTAAAAGACTGAACCCGTTTAAAATCGAAAAGATTATTTTAAAAATTAATTATGAACTATTATTACTTAAAACCATAAAAGTATACCTTATTTTCTATATTCTTATATTAAAACCAGCCTTAAAAACGCCTTATTTAAAACAAACTTAAAATCGAAAAAAACGATAACGAATACGAAATCGAAAAAATACTAAATTTTAAAATAAGTAAAATAAAATTAAATACCTGGTTAAATAAATAAATTACCTACTTAAAAATAATATATAAAAGCTATTTAAGCACTTAGCGAATACGATAAACTTAATTAAGGATTTTTACTAGCAAAATCTTAACCGACCGTTTTTAATACGGCCAAAATCGTAAACGATAACGATTCCCTATCAAGATCTAGGTTTAAGGCGTTCTAATTAAAAAACATTAATACCTTTGTTAATATATTAAATTTTAAAATAAATTACGTTCGCTTTTTTCATAATATTTTTCTACGTTTAATTTTCTATAATTTCTTTTACCTTATCCAGATTTTAAAGCCCTTTTTAAATAATTAAAGTTTCCTTAAAATATAATTTTTTATATTAATGATTTAAACGGATAATATAATTAAATAACTTTTAAAGTTATTAAACCGTTAAACGGGGTTTTTTTTGGAAGTTTTTCAGCCCGAACATTTTCAAAAAACGAAAACGAAATATAACTCCCGTCGTAAAATTAAATGTTAACCGATAAATAATTTTAACAACTTTTTTAAACTTTTAATATTTTATAAGAAATTCTTTTTTCGAAAAAACGTATATACGGTATAACTTTAAAATTAAATTAAAAAATCAATTCGATAAATTCGTCATAACTTTCGGTTAAGGTTTTAAAACATTTTTAAAACTTACTCAATATAATTAAAACATATTATAATAATTTAAATAGAAATAACTTACCTTTTAATCTTTAAAATAAAAATCTTAAAAAGGAGAAATTAATATTACATCCGTTAAAATTCCGTTAAATCTAAAAAAGAAACCAGGTGAAAAAAAAGGTTAAGGCCTCCACTTCCCCGGCTAAACCTCGGCTTAGCTAATATTTTTATCCACCTCCAGAAATCAAAAAAAGGTGTTTATAGTTTCTAAAAATATCCGGAAACCTTTAAAAACTAAAAAGGAAAAAAAAAGATATATATATCAAACGATTTCCTACGTAAATAATACCTATTTAATTTCGCTTTTTAGCTATCAATTTACACTTTTAATTAAAGGTATCGTCTTCCGATTAAAGGAAAAATCCGCCAATCATTTTAACGAATAAACCCCTAAATCATTTATTGTATTATTATTACTTACAAATCAAGACCCTAATTTCGGATACTGCTTCTACCTCCAGATAGATATATAACAGGTTCCTTATAATTAAACGTTTAAAAGCAATAGATTAATTAAGAAATTAGTTAAAACCGTATTATATTAATTTTTTCTTCTCTTTAAAAAAGACTTGATTATATAGATAAATTTAAGTAAAATGTTAGATTATTACCTTAAATTTTATGCTGTATTAAAACCCATCCTTCTTATAGCTAGTTCTTATCCCCCTCAATTTTTATCAGAATTCTAGAGACTTTTCGTAATCTGGAGCAACCGGGCAAATTATCGCTCATAATTATCACGGTCGGGGTCCGGAACAGCTATATATGCAGCTGCAAGCACCAGAATGATTGCCATAGTTGCGATCATTATGTTACGGCTAGCACCATACCGTTACGCTAGGCGCAGAAGATTGGCGGAATGATCGCAATTGCGGCAATCATTCTGGACTTGCAGCTGCATATAGAGCTGTCACGGACCCCGACCGTGACAATAACATTCCAGTTTGTGTTATTCCATAATTTAAATTTCGAAGTTCTTAAACCTGTTAATATTTCTCTTTTTAATTTTATTAATAATATTTTTATAATTTTTATATTTTTAAGTTTAAATATTTATTAAAAAGTAATTACCGTTATTTTCAAAAACTAGATTATATCTGAAAATTAAAAACCGAAATTAATTTTTAAAAAATGGGTTTTAAATTCATAATAATATTAATAATTTTAATTCGTCCTGTAATTTTATAAGAATTTTATGCCTTAAATAAGCTAATTTTTATAAAAACCTTACGGTTACGGATTACCGGTATCGTATATTTGAAATTATGTAGCATATTATCTAAATAAATCGTAATTTGAAAAGCCGTAAGAACGATCGAGCTACAAAACTGGCGAGGGCTTCTAAAGCTTTTTATAGGTACTTAAGGTTTACCCTTAAGGTTTATTCTTAAGGCTTATTACCGGGCATAAGGTTTATCAGGGTTAAAGCTTGTTAGTAACTACGTATTAGTCAGCTTTAAAGTAAGGTTTTATAAGACTAAGGTATATAATTTATTTTAATCGTAAAAACTATTAATTAATTATCGTGTTCGAAAATATTAGGTATAAAATTTATCTTATAAATTAATTATATAATAATTTTTTATATATTTGCCTTCGCTTAAATATAAGGGTTGAATTTATATTAACCTTATATTAATTTTTTTTAAATTATATAAAAATTTAATAAATATTTTAGAAACTTTTAATTAATAAAGGAATACTTTATAAAGACTTTTTTTTTCAAAATTAACTAATTAAGAAATTTAATTGCCGAAGGAAAAATCGAATAAAAAGCTATGGCTTTAAGAAGTAATAAGATATAACGGTTAATACCGTAAATATTTTAAAAGGTTCAGGAAATATATTAACTAATAAAAGGTATGAAATATATTTTTGTTACAGTACAGGAACAGGGGTTCCTGTCTTAGAGAAACCAGCCTCTGGAGCCTGGTGTGGGCTCCTTACGGCTGATCTTCGGGTGAGGAAAGCTTGGCTTTCCCCGCGCCAAGACATGGTGATCTGGTGGATCTGGTAGATCTGGAGGCAGATCCAACAGATCTTATAGATCCACGACACATTCACTTATTGGAAATGGATATATAACAAACGGTTTCTTATATAGATAGCACCTATTTAGTTTCGCTTTTTAGCTATCAATTTAAGTTTTTAATTAGAGGTAACTGTACCGTTTTTTAATTAAGGAAAAGTCCGCAAATTTCTTTAACGAATACCTTATTTATTGTGTTATTGTTACCTGCAAATCAAGAACCCCTATTTCGGATACTGTTCATACCTCCAGGTGGATATATAACAGCTTCGTTACAATTTTATATATAAAAAGGCTTTATTTAATCGGAGCTTTTATATTCCGTAAAGAAGCTATTTAAAAAAAGTACGCCTATAATAACATCCGTACCTAGCCATCTAATACAACAACATAATTAATGTCCCCTATATCTGACAGCTAGTCTGCGCCGTAGTACTGTACCTTTCTTAAGGAATACGCGTACCGTTTTTTTAGCGCACCAAACGTTAAGGCCAACTATGGTCTTAGTACGTAAACGAAAAAACTGTGCACCGATTGATAATCTGCACTGTGCATAGTCTTGGCAATCTGCGGACACTCTGTGCAGATAGCGTGTTGACTTCCTTTAAAGATCGTTGATTGTGATGCAGGGCCAAGCTGGAACGTACACGGGATGCAATGGTACGCCTTGTAGTTATCGTAGGTTTTCGCACGTTAACTTCGGAGATATCCACCCCATATACACAATTCGCAGGTCTGTACTTTATAGCACATAATTCTTATAATATATTGACAGGGGCTTACTGGAGTGCGTTGATTCAGAAGGACTTTTATGGAGAGAAGCTCTCCCGCTCCCCGATGATCCATGAGCCGTTTTCAATAGGACGAGGGAGAATAGTGCTAAGACTTACAATGCCGGTCGACGTTACTCTTCCCCTCCTATGTCATGGTGTTTCAGCTGGTACGGAACGGGGAAGTGGCCGGGTAGCAACCAATCAGTTATTGGGCAGCAACCCAGCAGGGATCATTCAACACAATCAATATTATGCACGTTTCAGCTGCCCGAAGACGGCTGACATTGGGAACGGACTGCTGCTGACTTTTCTCTTCCTCTGAAGACGTCCTCAACTTATCTACTGGCTGGTGAACAGAGCATGCGAATTGACTTAAATGAGCCGCCCCTACCCCATATGTCTCCTGACATTAATACCCAGTCTTATTCATCTCTTTAGCTTTTCGACTTGAGCCATACTTACAATGTCCTTTACCCTGAACTTGTCGCGCCGCATTGTTGGAGAACGTACTCCTTCCCCCGAGCCGCAAGTCACGCCGCCATCATCCCCAGAAACATCAGAATTATTCGATCCGAACAAGCCTGATTCCTGTCCTACTTGCTGTAATTTCCAGGCTGACCGGTTTCCCAAAAAGCGTTGCGTTACTCGTCGTTCTAAGGGTGGTAAGGAGCTCCGTGTGACATTTCCGCTTAAGGACATCAGAGTCCAAGCAGCACGGGGATGCAATGGGTGCAACGTTCTCTTTCAGGGGGTAAGCTTCGTGTGGAAGCGGGATCATAGCCCCGGCCAGGTTATGGTTACATTTATGAAGGGCCATATAGCGACGGTACATCTTGCCAGCAGCGCTGATGGTAGCGGTTTTAATGAACACTTCTGGTTTTTCTCCGCTTTGGGTAGGTGGCACTCGAGCTTTTGGAGTAAAGAGCAGAATGGTTAATGTTACCAGGCCAGCCAAATCCGTGGAAATTGATCGGCACCGTCCCGACAACCTCCCCTTTGTACGTCTTGGCAGATGACCGTCTTCGAACGTTCGAGACATGGCTCACGAACTGTGCCGAGAATCACCCAGACTGCCGGCTAGGGACAACCAAAACTTTGCCGAAGCGCCTCGTTAATGTCGGCCGTGGGGTTGGTCCGCCACACCTATTTTTGACCGAGGACGTTGGAGATGGAATGCGCTATATCGCACTTAGCCACTGCTGGAGGTTTTCTATGCCGAATCCGGACGATGTCATATTGACTCGCAAAAACATTGACCAGAGGCGGCGCTCAGTACCATGGGAGAAGTTGTCGGCAACCTTCCGGGATGCCGTAGCTATCGCGTGGGCCATGAATGTCCAATATATTTGGATAGATTCTCTCTGCATTATTCAGGATGACGAAAACGATTGGGCTGAGCAGGCTGCTCAGATGGCCAACATTTACGAGAATGCTCACTTCACCATCGCTTGCGAGTATAACCCTCAGGGCACACCGGAGGACGGCTGCTTTCTTCATAGAAAGACGATCCACGAGGTGGTGGGACATAACATGGACGGGAGTCCTTTCTCAACATTCATTCAACGCTCCTATTCCCATTATGGAGACTGGAGGGAAGGCCTGAATCTCAGAGGCTGGTGTGTCCAAGAGAAGTTCTTGTCACGACGATTTCTCCGATTTAGGGACTCGGACGTGTTGTTCGAATGTAGGTCGGGTCGTTCTTGCGAATGCCAGCAGCTACGTGTCAACGTAGGAGATGTGAAATCCTTTGGGGACGTGGACGAATTCAACCCTGTCGCCGGAATCATCCGTAGCCGAGATGTTAACCAACACCACCTGACACCTAAGATAGAGCAGGACTTATTGACGGCTTGGAGAACAGTTGTCTACAATTTTAGCCGGGCGAGTCTGACATACCCGACCGACCGACTGCCAGCAATGTCCGGAATGGCCTCGCGAATGCCACCAGAGATGTTCGGAGACTACATTGCTGGACTTTGGAGTAAAGACCTTGTTGAGGAGCTGTTCTGGGCTCCCCACTCCACTATTCCCACCCCTAAGCGCTATGTGGGATCCTATGTTGGTCCGTCATTCTCGTGGGTATCCCTATACTGCAATTGCGCCTGGAACTTCCGAGACTTCGGCAAGAACGCCCTAAGAGTGGCTGAGATCCTAGAGGCAAAAACTACACCTGCCACTCAAGATCCCATGGGGAAAGTCAAGGAGGGGTCAATTCGCCTTCGAACTCGACTAACCAAGACAAGAGAGGGAGTTTACGAAGGACGACCGAAGTCAAAGTACAACCAACAAGATGATCCATACCGATTTGATACGGATGAGGATTGGGAGATCTACAGAGACCGCAAGCGTACCGTTTTTGCTCTGGAGATATCCTTCAACGCTGAACATACTAGGGCCCTGCTAGTGACGGAGTCTGGACGTGACAAAGGCGGGTTTGAGCGAGTAGGATACGTAATTTTCGATAAGTTGGATTTCTTCGACGGGGTTGAGGCAACTGAAGTGAAGCTTGTTTGAACCTGGGGTATTCCTAGTAATTGTCTTTATTGTAAATGTCCTGCGAATAAAAAAAGTTTGATAGACAGCAGCGCACCACTTATAACATATATAGTCATGGTCGAACTGATGAAGAGAAGTCCAGCCCGTCTCCTGTATTAGACAGGTCACCACACGAAGCACGCGGACTTGCAACGGGCCGTTGTAGGCCACTTCAGTAAGTTGGGGGAGGAGATGCAGGCCGGCGATCAGACCATGAAACAAACCAGCCTATTGACATGGCTGATAGACATATGCTCGAGTGTATCACGAAGTCCGAGGGTCTACAGAACAGAGCAGCAACAGTCGGTTAAGGATCAGTATTTTGCTCTTTGCCCTTGGACCTACTGGCCTGGGACGTGGGGGGTTGAAACAAGAACAGGATGGGCCATGACTCTCAGACTACTTTGTGATGAGCAGCGCTTATTGGTATACCCGTACGGAGCCACTCCTGCTAACAAAGTTCAACTCGCTCACTTCACTAACGCTCGAAAACGCATCAATCTCGATCGGTTAATTTACACCAAGGAAATCAACGTTTACATACATGTACCTGAGCATGCTGATGGACGGGACACTTTCAGTGGAGCTGGTATGTCGAACTTATACAGACAAGAGTCATTGGACCGGATCAAAGCTACGTGCCGCCGTCCAGCCGCATAAGGGTACTCTCCGTCGGATGCTATCCACGCAGCCTTCTCACTAGACGGTAATTTGGTAGCTTCGGCATCGAACGACAAAACCGTCAGACTCCCGGACGCAGCGGCAGGCGCCATGATGGAGACTATTGATGTTAATGCACGGATCCTGGAAATTTCCTTCTCTGAGGATGGCCTACATTGAAGAGACGAATCTAAAAGTGTTGAATATCCACGGCCCAGTTTTATAAAATTAAGACAGATGATAAGGCTACTCTGTAAAATAAGAGGAGGTTACTCTATAAGAATTTCTAATTATGCAAAAACGTATAAGGTAGACTTAATTAAGGAGGATATAATCCTAAGGTATATCGTAGGTATAAAATTCGCTCTATGTTACAGCTACACCTCGTACTGTTACGCCAGGCAAAAGATTAGCGAATTGATCGTAGGTCTAGCAATCAACGGGGTGCTTACAGCTATATATGAGCCATTACGGTGGCACAGGCCGTAATTAACACCCATGTACAGGTCCCAGCAGGTATGTAGCTATAAATACCTAACTAATCGCTAACACCGCGATCAATCGCCGATCTTTGCCCCTTTGCGCAACGGTATAAGGCACAGCCGTTATATACGGTGCTTAGCGTTAAGGTTAAAGCAAGCCCCCTTTCTAAAGAGAAGTGAGTGCGTGTTTCTGGTAGCCGTCTCGGTTCATGAGGGTAACTGCTGCCGCCAATCAGACGCGTCTCCCTGTTTCGGGTTACTGCCATACTCCCATTTCGAATCACAGTGTCGGGGCCCCACTTAGCTTCTGAATCACACATTTTTTTTTGCAACACCACCGTTAACTTTGGATATATCGGGCTTCAAAGCCATATATCTTAACAACCAAAAGACTGGAAATGTGCAGCTATATATCATTATGTAGCCCTCGTCGAGAGCTACATTTTGATACTGATTAGTCCTTTGTATCTGCTATATTCGATAAGAAACAAGTCTTTAAGTAAGAATTTTCCGTTTAAGCTATATAACTTCTTTAATAACTTCGCTGATATAACAGTTATAAAGGTGCATCCGGTATCATTATGTAGCCCTCGTTAAGAGCTACATAATGATATGTAGCTGCTAATTAAGAGGCTTTTAATGGTTAAGATATATCGCTTTAAAGGCCGATATATCCAAAATTAATAACTTGGACGATTTCGACGTTGTTTGTTGTACGTAATAGCAATTAAAAAACGCCCTTACCAAAAAAGGCTTAATGCGGCGTTGGCCCAGTAGTAAGCCCCGCACTAAGCCTTTTTAATAAAAGTTCCCCGCCGTTAGCTTAATAATCCCAACCCTTCCTTAAGCCTTTTTTGGTAAGGGCGTTTCTAATTGCTATTACGTACAACAAACAACTTCGAAATCGTCCAAGTTATTAATTTTGGATATATCGGCCTTTAAAGCGATATATCTTAACCATTAAAAGCCTCTTAATTAGCAGCTACATATCATTATGTAGCCCTTAACGAGGGCTACATAATGATACTGGTTGCACCTTTATAACTCATATATTGGCAAAGTTATTAAAGAATATATATCATTCAAACAGAAAAATCTTATTCAAAAACTTGTTTCTTAATGAATACAGCAGCTACAGAGGTATATCCGGTATCATAATATAGCCCTCGGCGAGGGCTACATAATGATATATAGCCACAAATTGCCAGCCTTCTAGTTGCGAAGTATATCGCTTTGAAGCGTATATTCGAAGTTGAACGTTACGTTGCAAAAAAGGTGTGTGATTCAGAAGCTAAGTGGGGCCCCGACACTGTGATTCGAAATGGGAGTATCAGCCGATTGTTCTAGTCTCAATCGAGCAGGTATCCGCAAATGCTAGGCTTGAATTCTTTATAGGGTATGCGGCGGCTGATGATAGATGCATTTAGGTGAGGGGGATGCTGCTGCGCAAAAAGCTGAAGCTGTATATTATCTCTGCCCCTACTCAGCGGTCCCCTTCCTGCAAGACAAAGTCCCCTCTAGTCACTTGTAATTGCATCCTCCAAATGCCGGCTTAACTGAGCATCATGCATTACTCCAGGACTAATTACCCCCGCTCTCCGCCTCGTGGTCAGGCTCCTGTAGAAACTGCTGCCACAGCAGAGTGGCCGTTTCTTAACGAAACGTTCATGCAGAGTCCACCTTCCGATTACAGATAGTTTTGGTACTTTTGGGAAATAACTGCGTTTCTAAACTGTGCCCGTTTACCATCGCGTAGAGTGGCAAGATTGATAAGGACGGCGGACTGCATCTTATATCTCTCCAATGGACGTGTCACATACATATTACTGCTTTCCCTTGCTCGTTGCTCAGCTATGCTTAACTCAACTCCAGACTCCTTGATGCCTTAAACGCACGATCCCTGAAAAGACATCCTCCGTCTCAAGTCGCCCGTGATACCTGATCTCCGGACGCACTATTAAAACTTATTACTTATCTTCTTGGCCTTATTGAGCCGGTTGCGAGAGGCCTTAGGGACTCTGTAGTCGATGGGGGACTCGCTGCCGAAGAATATCATCGAGTCGTAGCAGATGCAGCCGGTGAGCGAACCGACAAACGCCGGCGCCCAGGGCCCGTAGATCCGCCAAGGATCGCTGAAGATCTCCGGCGCGCTATAGCCGACGAGGTATGCGACCAGGCGCGCGCCGAAATCCGAGCTGGGTTCAGCCATGAGCCGGTGCTGTACCCCAGGCAGAACTTAAGGGTCGTCTGCAACATGCTGAGAATCTACACGTTATGAGCGAGTTAGCGGGGCCGCCCAGGGGCTAATAGAGAAGGTGCTCTGGGGAAAGAAGACCCACGAATGTGTGTATGTCGGCACCGGGCGAGTTAGTCCAGTCGTCGCCGAGTGCGAACACGGCGATCATCATGACGGCGCCCGAGGTACCCACGGGTGGGTAATTGCAAACCCTAGTCCAACATGAATTGGTCGTAAATAGGCATTCTTGATGCGGTCGGAATTAGAAGAAGTCGACGCCGACCAGCCTGGTTGCCTGAGGTCCAATGCACTGGTATTTCCCAAGGCAAATTCCAACAGGGGTCCACTTTCCGTTTTGTACTGGGGACTATCATCTGTGCGTAACAGGAAAACACAGGACTGTCTGGGCTTCTCTCTAACCTGATAGGAAATCATACGACATGCATGGCATCTTACCCATAAACGGACATTACTCGCAACGCTGTTTCGAGTAGTGGAGCCTGCGTAAGTTACCGGACGGCTACTCGACGGGCTCGGCAAAAGAGCAATGATCCTGCCAATCTTGAAATAGAGGATCTCCGGTATGGCAGATCCTACCTGTGCTATTATCCCAGAAGTGTGGTTACGCTAACAGGGACCGCGCAGCCAATTCCGGAACCAATCAGGCCCTGCGTTAAGTGGGAGGTTAGGGGTACTTGATGCACCCAAGCGAGACTTGGCACATATTAGAAAACTATGGCCCCCCTCCAAGATGACCCGTACGTACTCTTACCAATGACTATATCAAGATGCAGTCCAGAACCTTTCAGCACCACCTACTTTGGGGGGGATTCAGAATCAGATTTAGCAAACTGTCCGGGTCGTTCAAAACCAGCCGCCTCCACATTTTGTCCCTGAAAATGGGCTGGTCCTTCTTGGCAGGTCTTGACCACTAATGGTTCGTTAATCTTCCTAAATTTCCCTCATTTCAGATTCAGCCTTTCTCCTAGCCGTAAACCGTCTTTTCTACTATAAATCCTTATGACGTCGTAAATTAAAATCTCCGTAACCCTCGCTTTACGCTCTCGTAATTGTACTCTACCAACGTATGGTAACAGCCATCGACTATTAATAATCATGGCCGTAATACAGAAAACGCGTCGCCATCAGCGAAGACAGCTCGTTATCATCGCTGTTTCTTTCTCAGCCCTTAACCGCCGTATCCAGGCGTTAATACCATATATTATCGAAAAATGGTGAAGATTTAGCTACATTAAAATTAACACGGCTGAACAGAATTGCTTGAAATACGTTAGTATCAGCTGACTAAATCAAATCTCAAAACAATGGGAACATGAGCAAAAGCAGCTCCACTCCTGGTCTAACTTATTGACAGGAAGTGGCACGGGCCAGAAGAATAATCTTCTGAAATTTCCTAACTGCACCTAACAATACTACTGGATGATATGAATTTTAAGATTCGTCTGCTCTGAAATATGGCTTAATGTAGTGTGGCAGCCACCTTTCGCCTTCGCCAAGTACAACGGTACTGCAGCAAAAATACTGGCCCCTGTCCAGAAGCGTTTAGCCATGAGACCCACAACGCCTGGCCCAGTTCCCCGGCTAGCTCTAAGCGAGTTCATGAAGTTATATCTACCCTTGTCAGCATTCTCGTCTAGGCTATTGACGGAGATGAACGGACAGATGGAAGTGTCACAAAATCGACGCCGCTTTGCATTGCTAGCAATAGCGTTATATATAGTCATTTCCTAACTACGACAGGAAGCTACCGACAGGGAGTACCAACTAGCGTTGTTAGGAATCGAACCTAACATAACAGGTGACTCCACCTCGGACGGCCAGCTGCAGATCTTGCAGCCCTCATCGAAGGGAATTTGGGGTGCGAAAACTGAAGATTTCGGGGGCCTTTATTTCTAGCATCTACTACCACCTAATTCAATGAGTTGGCGTGAACGACAATATAGGAGAATTTGCGCCACATTGATCCAACGACTTTCCCCGTCCACTATCGATATGCACTCAAGGACCATCAGGTTGGACCACAGGACGTGGTAGTGGCGCACTCACAAGACCTTTGCACAGTGACAACCACACGCTCAAGGGACAGGGACAACGCCACAAGTTCATTCATGACTCGGGTTGTTCCCTCGTTGGATTGGAAGTTTACCATGCATCAGAATCAGGCTTTGAGGATGTGTTTGGGGTTGCTCCGCTGATATAATTATTAAAACGGTGGCGTCTTGTTCGTTCCTCATCTTTCAGATCAACGAAAATGTTAGGTGCCGGCTCGCGGAGCTCCCCTTCTTCTGGTGAACAATTACAGTACAGTCTCCCCTCTACTTGAACTTCGCAATCATCAGTCAACCATCTTCACTCAAGCTCTATCCACCTTGCTTCGCTACCGCCGTCTACAAGCAAAAGCACCATGTCTAGCTCCAAGGGCGGATACGGAAAGAATCCATCTATCCCTTTTCACGCCTCCGTCGCCATCGCGACTTTCATTGGCATCGCCTTATACAACGTCATCGAGCTTAATGTCATCATTTTGAGGACTTTTAAGCATCGTCGTGGCCTCTATTTCTGCAGCTTCGTTGTCGCGACCTGGGGTATAGTACCGTGGTGCCTGGGCTACCTTATCAAGGACTTCAAGCTCACAAGCGGGACCGTGCTTTACGGGGTCTTCATTTCTATCGGTTGGTGCGCCATGGTAACCGGCCAGTCCCTGGTCTTGTATTCTAGACTGCACCTTGTTCTCCGGAACAGGTTGTACCTGCGGTTAGTACTGGCCATGATCATTTTCAACGCCGTGGTCCTGCATATCCCTACCATCGTGATGGGATTCGGAGCCCAGTCCGACAACCCAGACATATGGCTTGTGCTGTACCCTATCTACGAAAAAGTTGAGGTCACCATTTTCTTCATGCAAGAACTTGTCATTTCTTCTTTCTACATCATATGCACGGTTCCGTCCTTCCGGAACGAGCGATTTCTGGGGAAGAAAGTAGGGAGAATGTGGCATCGTCTGATCTTGGTTAACGCTCTGGTTATCGCTCTCGACGCGACGATATTGGGGCTCGAATATGGGAATCTGTACGACATACAAACGGCGTACAAGGGGATGGCATACAGCATAAAGCTGAAGCTTGAGTTCAGCGTTCTCAATGACTTAATCAATATTACTAAGTCGGGGCAAGGGGGTCGTCACACGGGCTATAAACCATACTGCAGCAGCAACCTCGCACATTCGGCCGCAGACGCCGTGCAGATGACGCCGTATGCGTCGGCGCATCGAGAGACGCAGATCGAATCCCCGATGAAGAACGACAAAGACGATACATCCGGTCGTGGGGCGCACGTCTCGGCTGGCAAGGTAGGGCCAAATCCCACAGGTGTCAGCCCGGGCATTATTCAAGTTACAACGGAGAGGGATGTTACATCTGAGGAGCTGTGTGGCTGCAAGGTGAACAGGAAGGCCAATCTTGACGGCCTGGAAGGGGGTTCTGCGTCGAATTTCGCTGTCAGTGTCGGTGCTCGGCCGACAGCGTCTTCCTCGTCGGACAAGCCCTTCGCCCACAATGCGTTTGAATGTTGAGAAAGGCGATAAAGGAAGAGGGTCGGGAACGTAAATTTCCTACTCTTGATCTTGGCCCTCATCTTGCCAACTTACATCCGGTTTCTGTAGTAAAATTTGCCAAAACACGTTTAACACGAGTTTGTAATGTGGTGGACTTTGTCGCAGAAAAGGGCCCCCCTTTAGAGCTCCCAGGGATTATCCGGAACAAAGTTGATCCTTTCCGGAGCCCTATATTAGTGGATCACCCACACCATGTGGGATCACTGTTTCCAAGTTCTCTAGATATCAATATATCCCTCAAGAGCTGTGCAGCTGCTTCCTAGTATGTGTGACAGCTTCGGAATGAGCCTTCTTGGGAAGGCCACGTGATCACTTGCACTCTCTCTCCCACTCCCGGCGGCTGAGCCGAGATTATTCCCCTCCGGCGTAGAAAACCCTCCTTCTAGGAATCGTTGTGCGTCCAACCATTTGTTGGACGATAATGCTGGCCCACCTCGGTTACCGGCATAGCTGCTTAAGGACAACAGCCAGAACCGACGTAGGATAACCAACTAACCGACGTAGGATAACCAACTAACCGACCGGGATGCCACATTCCAAGGGACGCAATAAGATTCCCCACTGCGAGTACCGGCTTTGGGTTTCGAATTGCCGTTTACCTTAATTACCCGGCCGTCATGTCTTGCTCGGCAGTTTTCTTCTCGTTTAACTGCATCGGTTCACGCACCCGAATAATCAACTTGATTGCGTAACAATACCACGGAGGAATCGCGGTGGCATAGTGTATTGGCGGCATGTCGAGGCGGAAGTTGCACTAGATGTAATCCAGTATCAAAGTGGGATCTGTGGCGAGCTCCGAGACCAAGAACATATCTGCCATTGCGCCGCTCAGAAAGGTAACAGGAATTGTTCCCTCCGTGCCCAGCCGCTTGGGATTTAACGCTGAGAAATGAGACGCAACCGTCCCCGCGAAGAATGGACAGAACCTATAAAGTCAGAGCCTCTATTTCCAAGGTCATGCTCTCGGCTACTGTAGCTCTTTATCCACCTAAGAGGATTAATTTCTACAGCATGATGCTCAAGCTTCTACAGATCTCAGCTGCTGCCTGGATCCTAGGCGAGACCGTTCATGCGCACGGCTTTGTGCAGTACATCACCGCCAACGGCAAGACGTACCTCGGATACGACCCCGGATTCCGGTACCAGAACTCGCCGCCAAGGGTGCCAGGCTGGTACGCCGACAACCCGGACATCGGGTTCGTTCCCCCGCAGAGCTTCCAAAACCCTGATATTGTCTGCCATAAGTCGGCGTCTCCCGGCGAGGAATATATAACAGTAGAAGCCGGATCAACTATCAGTTTGCAATGGTATACGTGGCCCGAGAGCCACGTTGGCCCGATAATGGACTACTTGGCGCCTTGCCCTGGGAGCGATTGCACGACTGTCGACACGAACCAGCTGAAGTTCGTTAAGCTTGCGCAAAAAGGCCTCAAGCCCGACGTAACCTCGGGCACTGATTGGATTAAAGCCTGGGTCGTTGACGACTTCATCCAAAACGGCTTCAAATGGGATGTCCAGATCCCCCGAGACATCAAGTCTGGCGCGTATGTCCTGCGGCACGAGATCATGGCTCTGCACGGCGCCTGGGTCCCCAACGGCGCCCAGGCTTATCCCCAATGCATCAACCTGAACGTCACCAGTGGCGGGAATACAGTCGTCACCACTGGAACGGACCCTACGACGTTCTACCAAGCGGAAGACCCAGGCATTCACATCGATATCTATAATGGATTGACCAGCTATCCGTTCCCCGGACCAGCGCTGTGGAGATAAATATCGAACAGGAAAAGGCCAGTGAGCCCCCAGGGCCCAGGCTAGTGCAACCATATCGGCTGAGGATTGGTGTCGGCCGGCATTGGAATAGGCGATGTATGCTTTTTCTGTCATGGGTATATAACGCTATTGCAGACCACGCAATAGCGGCGTCGCTTTTACGACACTGTCCCCATGCAGCCGTTGAACAATGTCTCCGAAGATCAAATCTTAAATGGTTCGCACGAAATAAAATAGTACTAACGTTAGCGCCTGAGTAAAGATAGACTTTACTCTGTATACTCTAGGATATGTCTCGACGCTGACGTTAGCCAATTACATCTACCTATGGCTTTCGCACAAGGTCTGCCATTGAACTACGGCTAGGAAGCCCAATGGGCTGGATCTAGCGTTGATTATTCTCTCCTGGCTCCTGGGTTAACAAGCGGTGAAGGGCCCATGAGAGTTCCGGGTACGTTCCGTGCCCATTTAGGTAAGAACCGCATAGGTGCATCTTCCTTCCGTTCTATATACTTTTCTTCTCTTACCAGGCAGCCCGAATTGCGTGACGCTCTTGCTTATAGACAGGGTTGGGGTAGTTGCGTGACTACATGAACCACGTGATGTAATCCAAATGGAACAGCAGTTCACTTATGAGCAGACTCACGAGGTTGCGGATTGTCAGACCCTAGCTAAAGGCTAGGTCCGTTAGCTGGGATTTAGCTTAGCTAGATCAGCTACTAGTGGAGGTTGCTTTTAGCATCTCCGGTATCCCTTTCTCTTAGCTACAGCTCTTTTTATGTATATTTAAGGAGGCTTCGCTAACGTCACTTTCTATCTAGCACCTCTTAGAGGTCAACCCGATAATATCTTCTTCTTCAGCCGTATATGCTTCAGTGTGTGATGTCAGGGTCTCGTACGGATATAATACCGCTGTCTGAATTGGTAGTATATAAGAATTATTTAAAGCGGCTAAGACCTGTTTACAAGTCGTCTATCATTTTGTAGGTGCATTGGAAAGAATTAGTCTCCTTCATCTAACTTCGATACATTTATTCTACCTCTTGGTCATACATCAGTAGTCGAACGTTGGGAAGCTCTGGCACTGTTATTGGATGTCGGGGTCCCATATCGACCGTCCTTCTGTCAAGCACGCTTAGAGGCTCCATGCCGTATCGAGCCCAATCAAAGGCTGAACAAATAGGCCCCGCTACCACCGGATCCGTAGGGGAGGTCATGGCGTCCATCTCCTCGAGCCTGCGTAAGCGTTCGTTCTCCTCCTTGCTGAGCTGGAGACATTGAACCGAGAACCCTCCCTTTGAGGCCTCATCGTCGCGCTTGGAGACCAAGCACTTAAAACTCGTCTGCATGTGGAAGATGCGGCCACCCCGCTGCGTCAGACGACCAGAACGTGAGGAGGGCGGCGAGCCTGAGACGATTTCCAGCTCCTGCAGTCGTGAACCATTCTGGGCGGCACGTTCGTGCAGATACTTAAAGATCTTGCCAGCTTCCGAGAAGGTAACGTACGGCCGCTTTATATTCATTATGTTGCGGAGGTCCAGCTCGAACCAGATCCTGAGCGAGCGTAGGCGCGGCAAGCTGGCGATGACGTCGAATATATTGTACGGCCACGCCCCATCGCGAGATACATTTATACCCAGTTCCTCTAGCCGCGGGCACGCGTCACGAATCCATCTCATCCTCTCGACGTCGACGGCCGCCAGTCGCCACCCAAGGCCAGAAAAAGATCCTTGCTGGTGGATTTCGAGCTTCTTCAAGTTCGGGCCGTGTCTTCGCAGGCCTCCGATGCTGATGTCCGTCAAACTCGGGACCACGATGCTTTCTAGCAATGCCGGAACCTGCTGGTAGAAAGTCCTAGCTTCAGCTTCCGTTTCAGCTCCGAGTAAGGCTGCGCCAAAGTCGACCTCGCGGATGGATATCAGTTTTGGCATGATTCTCAACGCAAAAGACACGTAGCGCGTCTTCAAACGTTCTAGTTGAGACCAGTCGAAATCGTTTGCCCAGTAATCCTGTTCCTCATACATCTGGTTGCCCAAGGGACTAAACGGATACTCAAGAAGCTCCAGTTCCCTGAGTGGCGCTGGTCGCTGGCCGTCGGCAAATCCAAAACCCATGTAGTCCGAGGGCACGACTACTCTACCAAAAAAGGCGCCAACGGTAATTGCTTTATGTATGTCAATCTTTAATTTACGAAGGTTGGGGCAAGATTGAAGAACGCGCTTTACTGGATGCGTGTACCTGGTGCAGTCCCTGGCTTCCCAGTAAAGAACGTCGATACCCAGAGAAGCGAGATTCGGGTTGTTCTGCAGTCGATCAACCTCTTCTGGCCGGAACGTTACTAATGGGTGGTAACAAAGGTTGAACCAGATATTCGTGTGTAGGCGGACTTCGGGCTGGCCTTGGAGGGTATTGAGAAGCTTCTCCGGCACGGCGCCGACTGTCCAGATGAAGTCTACTAGACCTGTCATATCAGGAATAAGTTCGTAGAGCTTAGGTAGAAGCTCCGTGGAGCCTGGCGCCCTGCCGCCGACCCACGTGTCGCGCTCTTCGTCAGTCCACGTGTAGTAGACTTCGACACGTCGAACGGCTGGCAGGAGCCCATTTTCCGCGATATATTCGAGGCGTCTCCGGAACTCAGAAGGGTCGACTTTTGCGAGGTTTATTGTGAGCTCCCTGTTCTGACAATACCGGGCTAGCTGGTTATAATACGAATTGACCAAGGCGATAGAGCACAAGGTGCAGGGGCTGGTAACTCGGATGTGATCAATAATTATGACAATAATGTCATGCCCCAGACTGGTCAAAGATGGACGTTTGGGCCCCGATTGCTGAGTCGCGCCTTGTGTTTTGAATAGGCGTTTTAGGAGCTAAAGCTCCTCACGCAGTTCCTGTCAGCTAGCAGGGGTGTGCTAGCACCCCATATATGGAGATATCCCTCTGATCGGAACATATATGTTCCGGGGCTGAATTATTTCAAGGATTAGTACGCGTTACGAGAACGTACGTAATTAACCATCTAATATAACATAACGAAAATTTTTTATATTTAATAATTAAAAATTTTATTTATTTAATTTATATTATTAATTAATTAATTAATTATTATTAAAACAATATAAGTTATATATTATTAATAATTATTTATATTTTTTATTATTTATAATAATAATTATATTATTAACGTTTTTAATTATTTATAAAAAATTTAAAAATTAAAACCGTTTTAAATATAAATTTTGATTTAAAATATAAACGTTTAATATATAAAATTATATTAATCTTACTTATAATATTTTATAATTTATTAAATTTACGAAATCCGATATAATTATTTATTTAAAATAACGATTTTATTAAACGACGTAAATAACGTAAACGATTAATTTATTTATTAAAATTATATATATCGAAAAAACCGATCGAAACGATTATTTAATAAAGACGTTTAAAATATTAACGGAAAATAAATAAATTTATATTAAAAAATTTTTTTTTTATATTTATAAAAACCGAAAATATAATAATTTTTGCAAAAATATTAATAATATTACGAAGTAAAATTTAAAATTTATATTTTTAACGATTAAAAAAATATTTTTAAAAAAAAAATTTATTTACGGAAATAATACGTTAACTTAATTAAATCCGGTAAAATATACGATAATAAATTTTTAATTAATATTTAACGAAAATACCGTAAACGGTTAAAATAAATTTCGAAATTAATAAAAAAATTAAACGAATAAATCGTAAAATAATAAAAGATTATGGCTTAAAAATAACGATATAATATATTAAAAGCGAAAATAACGATCGTATAAATTAACGATTTATATATATGTTATAACCTAAAAGCTTGGCCCAAAAACAAACGGCCGGAGAGTCTAGGACTTGTCTCCGACGTAGGTCCCAGGTTACGTAACTGGCTTAAAGGTTTTAAAGGCCTTAACGTTTTAAGCCTTTTAAGCCTGCGACGGACTTAAAGGTTTTAACGAATTTAAAAATTTAAACCGTTTAAGTACTTTAAACTAAAAATATTATATATATATTTATTATTTTCTTATAATTTAAATAATATTAATTTATAATATAATTTAATTATTTAAATTATTTTTAATATTTATTATTATTAAACGTAATTATATTTTTAATTTATTATTTAAATTTTTATAATATTATTATTAATATAAATTATATAATTAAGGTTTAATAATTAATTAAATTAATTAATTATTATATGTTATAAATTTTTATTTAATAATATAATTAAATTTTAAATAATATATTATACCGTTAATATATCGGATAATATTTAAAAACTTATTATATAATAATATAAGGATATAATTAAAAAATTCGAAAAAGTTATTCGGGACCTTAAGGTTAAAGTTAATATTATTAAAGTTAACGAAATTAAGATTAAATTTAAATAACCCGAACCTTATAATAGAAAAAGTAATATATAAATTTTTTTTACTTAAATACGAATTTATTTTTATTTCGAAAAAATTATTAATAAAACCGATAAAATTTTTACGGTTACGGTATTTTTTAAAAAAAACGTTTTAAATTAATTTAAACTTATTTTATAAAATTATTTAAAAAATAAAATTTCGTATTAATAATAAATTATAAATTTTTTTTTTAATATTATATTAATTTCGAAAAAAAGTTAAAAATTAATTTCGGAAATCCGGACGAAAAAAAACCGTAATTTAAAAAATTTTCGCTTTAAAGTAAAAAGGATTAACGTTTAAATACGTAATAACGTTTAAAAATTTAATAATTAAGGTAAAAAAAAAAATTAATAACTTAATTAATATTTTTTATAAAAATTTAAAAAATAACGTTAAAAATAAAATTATTAAAATCTTATATTTTATTACTTTAAATAAATATATTATAAAACCTATAAAAATTAATAATTAATAATATAAACGATAATAAAAACGAAAGAAATAATTTATTCCTAAATCCAGGTTTACGGAAACCAATTAAAGTAAAAAACGCAATATACCTTTTACCGCTTATAAAATAATTTTAAAATTATAAAATTAAAAATAATAAAAAAAAAAAATTTTAAATTTAAATTAAATATTATAATTACGATAAAATAAGTTATATAAAAAATTAATATAGGATTTTTAAGAAATAATAACGTAACGGATAAACCTTAATACTTAAAAGATAACCGAAAATTAAAAAGGCCGTTATTTTCGGCATGGTTAAAAAGAAAAAAAACCTTAATTTACTTTTAAAAATGCGAAAAGGGTTATAAAAAGTTAAAATATTTTTTAAGCCGTAATTATACGATAACGTACTGCTATATCCGGTTTAATAATTACCTAATAGCTATAAGAATACGACGGATGGAAAAAATTAATATTAAAAAAAATTAATATTTCGTACGTAACAAAAAAAATAATAACGATAAACATAATAAAAGTTAAGTAAATAAATTAAGAAGTATTAAGGTTAGGACGAAGCCCTATATTTAAGAAAACCCGATCGATATGGGAAATTATATGTTATTTATTACAAAAAAATTTATTACTTATAATACGAAAAAATAACAAAAATATATTTAATAAAAACTTATGCGTATATATAAATAAAAATTTGATTTCCAGATTTAAACCGGAAACGACCTTAAGGACCAAAAATAATATAAATATTTACGTATTACGGTTACGTAAGATGATATCGACGTTATTATAACGTTAAAAAGCTGGCCGAAAGGAAAAAGCTATCCCGAATAAGATTTTATGTATTATTACGAATGGTATGATTATAAAACGTAAAAAAATGGATTTATTAAATAATAATAAAAGTATAAGGAAAAATGGTAAATAACTTATATTTCCGATAAACCTACGCCGATAACCTTAAAAAAAAAGATAAAAAGGGAAATTAGAAAATGCTTAATAAAAATGGCCTAGTATCACGCCTAATATCAAGAACGCCAGGGGTATTAGGATTAACCGATAACGACAGATAAAAAATGGGCTATAACGACAAATTGGTCGGAAAAAGCCGAAAACTTTAAAAAATAAGTTACTAACTTAATAAGTTAAATAAAGCGATATAAGGAGAAAATTTTCGAATTAAAAGTTTAATTATACCAATAAAAAAGGTAATTAAAATAATTATAAATATAAACCTTAAAAAAAACATTATTTATAAAAAAGTTATAAGTTAGTAAAAATAAAGGAAGTTAATATATATCTCTTAAAAAAACTTTATATACGATAATAAAAAAGATAAAAATTTTTTTTGTTATAATTAAAATACAAATTAGGAAAAAATAATATATCGTTATGGTAAATTACGGAACCGACCCGAATTATATTAAACCGGAAATAATTAACGAATTACGTTTATTATGGAAAAATAAAACCGAATTTTACGAAATTAAAAACGTAAAAAATACCAAATTTACTTATAATAACGGATAAGTTAACCGCGAAATTAATTATTTCGAAATTTATATTTAAGGACGAAAATAAAGTATTAATTTCGATATTATCTTAATACGGAATTATAACATAATCCTTTAATTAATTAAAAAACTGATTAGGTAAAATTCGTTTTATTTTTTATCGACAAAAACAATTAAAAATTTTTTTTATTTAATTAATAATAATAACGGTAAATGTAAGTATAAGGATACGATAAAAACCTTATTATTTAAAAAAATACGATATATATAAAAAAATAATAAGATAAATATGTACGATACGTTATTACTATAATTAAAGTAAGGTTATACGAAATAAACGACGATTTATAATACCAGCCTTAAAAATTAAAAGAAATAATTAAAATATTATTATAATATTATAAATACGAATAACTTTTTAAAAAATAAATCGAAATACAATTATTAAAATATAATAAATACGATTACGAAATAATTTTAAAGAATAATAAAACGATTACCTTTTACCTTATATATAACCTAAATTAATAAAAATTATATATATTATAAAAATATTTCGAAAATAAGTTACGTAAAAAATATATTAAACGATTTAAGTTACCGGCAAGGTACCTTATATTTTTCGTATTAAAAAAAATAAAAAGTTACGGTTAATAATTAATTATTAACAGCTAAATAATATTACGGGTAAAAATCGTATATTTTTATCTTTAATTATTAAAATAAAAAATCGTTTTTACGGAATTAAATAATTTATTACTTTAAACTTACGAAATAAGTATAATTTAATTCGTATTAAGCCAAAAAACGAATAAAAAATAACTTTTAAAACTAAATATAAATTATACGAATATTTAATAATACCGTTCGGACTTATTAACGTACCCGTAATATTTTAAAAAATAATTAATTACGTATTACGTAAATACCTTAATATTTTTATTATTTATTATTTTAATAATATTTTTATTTACTTAAATTCAAATAAAAAATACGAGAAATACGTTTATAAGGTTTTTTAAATTTTATAAAACGTTAATTTTTTAATTAACGCCGAAAAAAATAAGTTTTATAAATAAGAAATATTATATTTAAAATACGTTATTATCCCGGGATAGATTAAAATAAATTTTAAGAAAATAATAATAATATAAAAATAAAAAGTATTTATTATAATTACCGAAATCTAAGCTTTTTTCGGATTCGTTAATTATTACCGGAAATTTATTCGTAACTTTAATAAAATCGTAATATTTTTATTTAACTTAATTAAAAAAAAATTAAGTTTTAATAAACGACCGAAATAAAAGAAACTTTTTAAAAAATTAAAAACGTAATTATTAACGAACCAGTATTAATTATATACGACTTAAACCGTTCCGTAAAATTAAAAACCGATATTTCGGATTATATATTAAACGCGGTAATTAAATATAAAAATAATTAAAATAACTTATACCTTAATATATTTTATTTTTATAAATTAAAAGAAACCGAATTAAATTACGTTATTTTAAATAAGAAAATTTTACTTATTATTAACGCCTTTAAGGAATTTAAATATTATGTTGAAAAAAACTTATATTAAATTAAGATATATATAAATTACAAAAATTTTACCCGGTTTATTATTACCCGAAAACTAATTAAATAATAATTCCGTTACGTAAAATACTTTTCGGAATTTGATTTCGTTATTATTTATAAAAAGGGTTAAAAAATAATAAAATACACATTTTTAATAAATAATTAAACCTAACAAAAAGGTTTTTAAAATTTTATACCAAATATTTAACCTAATAAAAAAAGGATATATAAAGTTACAACAAATCGTAATAATTAGAAAAATAATGTTTAACTTATACCAAAAAATTTAATAATATAACGATTAATTACCAAAAAAAACCGATAAAACCTAAGTATTAAAAAAATATTAAAAAAAGTTAATACGCTAAATATATAAATACTAGTTATACGGATACCCGGAAGTTTATAAAACCCTAAAACGGTTATAACGTATATATTATTTTTTTAAAATAAAATTAATAATAAAAAAAGTTTTGTAAAAATATAACTTATATAATAAAATTAAAATACGACGCCATAAATTATACGAAAAATTATAACCATTATTAATCGCAAATTAATTATAGGATTTAATTATTTTTAATTTTATTATTAAATTATTATTATCGGAAAACCTAATAATAAATACATATTACGATAATATCTTTATAATCGTAAATTAATTTATAAAATTTTTATATTTTTTACTATTTAACGAAAATATAAATATAAAATAATTAACGTATATTTTTTTAAATACCTTATTAACGGATATGGATTTCCGATAAAAATTATATCCGATAAAAATATTACTTTTATTTTAAAATTTTAACAAAGTTTTATAACGTAATTAAGCTTAAATTATAAATTTTTAAGCGCTTTTAAATTATAAACGGATAGTTAAATAAAAAAAATTTATTTAAATATTCGAAATTTATTTATAATATTCTATTAATTATAAACAAAATAACTGGATTAAAAAGTTATTAATAACTTAATTAACTTATAATATAAATTATTATAAAAGTATTAAAATAATATTAATTAATATTAATTTTGGTTTTATGCTAAAAATTTACCGAAATTTATAAAAAGAAAAACTAATTTATATTAAAATAATTTATATTTTTAAAATAATTTAAATAGTTATATATAAAAATAAAAACAGAACTTAAATTCGTACGTACCTAAATATAAAAATATTATAACCAAAAAAAGTTAAAAGAATTAACTTTTTAAAACAAAAATTGGTTTACTTAATTATTAAAAATATCCAAATTAAACGATTTAATAAAAAACTTAACTTTAAATATATCGGACCATACAAAATCGCAAAAAGAATTTCCAAAAATAATTTCCAATTAGAATTATCCTTTAAAGTTAAATTTTATTCCGTTTTTTATATTTTTTTATTAAAATTAGTAACGGACATAATTTAAATAAGTACAGAACGAAAAAAGAAAATAATAAAAAACGTATTAATAAAGGAAGTCGAAAAAAAAAACGGAAAAAGGTAATATTTAATTAAATAAAAAAATTGCTTAAAGTTAAAAAATATATAGGAATTTATAAAAAACCTTACGGAAACTTTACGTTTATTAAAAAAATTTTATTAGTAATATCAGAAATATTAAAATTAAATACGTCTTAATTTAACGATTAATCGATAAAAGGAATAACTTATACGAAAGCGACCAGTTCGGTTTTTAATTATTATTATACTTTTTTTAATCGTTTAAACTTTTTTATTACTTTAATACCTTAAATATTACGACGTAATATTTTAATTCCGTAACGGCGTAAAATTTTACGCTGTTTTTAAAAACGGTTTAATTTATTAACGGCAAAACGAAAGATTTTTGGTACCTGTTTTTTTTTACGTTTTAATTATTTTTCCTCGTCCAAAAGTCGTTAGTACTTAAAAATAAAAGGATTAAACAAATCGCAAAAATTATTATATTCGATATAACGAAAATATTTCCCAAAATCGGGATAAGTTTTATAAACTTTCCGTTTAAATTTAAAATAAAAATACGAAATATAGAAGGATATAATAAAATTAAAAACTTTAATCCGTTTCGATTAAATTAAAGCGTTATTACGTTTAAATAATTTTTATTTTTTAATACGGTTAGGTATTATAATTAAAATAACCCCAAAATAATATATAAAAAAAAGTTATTTATTAAATAAATAAAATAAATAAATTAATTTTAAGGATAAAAATCCTGGAGGGAAAAAATCGTATTATAACCTGAAAATTTGGCCTAAAAATAAACGGTCGGAAAGTTTGGAATTCGTTTCCAACGTAAGTTCCAGGTTACGGAACTGGCTTAAAGGTTTTAAAGGTTTTAACGCTTTAAGTTCCTTAAATTTACGACGGGCTTAAAGGTTTTAATAAGCTTAAGGGTTTAAGCCGTTTAAATACTTTAAGTTAAAAATAATATATATACGCTTATTATTTTTTTATAATTTAAATAATATTAACTTATAATATAACTTAATTACTTAAAATATTTTTAATATCTGTTATTACCAAACGTAATTATACCTTCAGTTTATTGCTTAAATTCCTATAGTACTACTGTTAACATAAACCGTACGATTAGGGTTTAATAGTTGGTTAAGCCAGTTAGCCGTTATAATATAATATTAATTTTTATTATTAAAATTTAAATAATAACGTTTTAAAAAGTAAGTTAAAAAATTAATAATAATACGATTAATTATTAAAAAGTAACAGTTAATTTTTTAAATTATTAAAATATAAAATATTTATAATTTACGTTAAAAAAATTAAAATAACGTTTTTAACGTTTTATAAAATATCCGTAAATTTTTTTAATTAAAATAATTTTAATTAAAGAAAATTTAAAAATATTAATTTTTAACTGCAAAAAAAATTTCCGGTTATAAATCGAAATAAGGGAACCGTAAAAGTTTTTATTTAAATTAAAACGGTAATAAATGAAAATATTAAAAGTTAAATACGTAAGGTACCCGTTATAAAATGTATTTAAACGTTTATTATATATTATTTCAATATTATTTTATATTTTTTAAAAGAATTTTAATAAATTTTTATTTTAATTATAAGGTAATAATATATATCGAAAGTTAAACTTTTACGGATTAATTTTTTTTAAAAAAAGATTATCCGTTTATTAAAAATTATAAAAAAATTAATTATTTAAAAAATAAATTAATTTTTAAGAGAAATAAAATAAAATTTAACATACTTTTTAATTTTTAATTAATGCGGTATAATAAACGTTACGTTTTATTTTTTTAAAAATTTATTTATTTTAAATTTAAAGTTTACGATATATATTTTTAATTTTATTAATAAGTTTTTAAATTATAAAATAACGATTTAAAACGATAAAATATACGTAAAAAAAAGTTTCGCTTCGATTAATAAATACGGTAAAATAAACGTTTTATTTTAAAACTTTATGGGCTTAAAAACGTTACGTTTATATAATACAATTTATTATAAAGATTTCGCATATAATTTAATATTTTGGGGTAATTCCGGAAAAAAAAGATATTAATAAAATAATAGGAAAAATAATAATTTTATTCGAAATAAATTTAATTAAATAATTATTATATTAATAAATAAGTTCAATTAATTTGTTATCGAAAATATTAACGTAATAATATTTTATATAACTTTAATTATTTATAAACGAAATATTAATTTTTAAACAAAAAAACTATTACGTATAAATAACGGTATTATATAATATTTATAATTAAATTATTTAATTATAGTTTTATACGAAAAAAGTTTATTTAAAAGGTATTATAATAATTAAATATTAAATATATAATAAGGCAAAAGTTAAAAGGTAAATATATCGCAAACCGAAAAAGAACCGTTTCGATTAAAATAATAAATTATTATCAATTTTATAAATTTCGAAAAAAAATTTAAAAAATATAAATATATTATATTTATTACCGATAAATATTTAAATTTTATTTAAAATATTTATCTTAAAAATCGAAAATAAAAGATATTAATTATAACGTTTTAATATTTTTAAAAAATTTAAAAAAAATTAAAATAAAATATTTTTATAAATATTTAAATATGATACCGAAATTTTAAAAAATTATTAATTTCGGGATATATTTTAATTACTTTTTTTTAATATTAAACTTAAGTTTTTAATACCGTATACTTAAATTCAGAACGGGGGTATAAAACGTTTAAAAGGTTTAATTATAAAAAAATAATTACGATATAAAATGGCATTAAATTATCTTTATTTTTAATCGTATATATTTTTAAAATTATAATTTATTTATATAACCGGATTTTTAAATACGTTTTTTTAATAAAAGTTATATAAAGTTTATAATATTTATTTGGCATATAAAAATAACGTTATAATATTTAATCGGAAATTTTAACAAGTTTATTTACAAATATATTTTTATATAATTTACGTTATAATAATCATTATTATAAATTTTATTTTTTAAAAATTAAATTTTAAAATATAAATTAATTACCTTATCGGTTATTAATTTACGAATATTTACGAAATCTGGAACTTATTAATTAATAAAATTATTATTATTCGAAACGTATAATTTAACGAAAAGGTCACTTTTTTAAGTAATATTAAAAATTTAATAAACGATTTTTCATATATTAAAAAAAAAGGTATAAAAGTTATTTTAATAAGTAAAAATATTTAATTAAGTTAATAATTATTTAATATATATATAAAAAGAAACAAAAATTTAAACGGAATAATTCGGTTACCGGTTAAATAAAAAAAATGTTTCCAAAAAAGTATTAACGTAAAAAACGTACGGAATAAAAAGAAATGTTATTTGTAAAAAATTAATTACCTTTATACGACCGTTATATTCGAATTATTACCATCCTTTAAATTATTATTACCGTTAACGTTTATCTTTATAATTATTACGATTATTACGCCGTCGGAAATTATAAAAATAACCTTAATTTCCTCTTATATTATTTAATCCGAAATAATAATAAAAAACGAAAATATTTTAAGGATAAAAAACGTAAACTTTCTATATGTCCCGTATTAAGAAAATATTATCCGAAATAAATATAAAATATAAAAAGCCGTATTTAATAAAAAACGTTTAGTTTTTTTATAAATACGTACGATAACCGGCCGGTAAATTACGGAAATTTAAGGAAGTTAATTATCCGAAATATACGTTACCTTAATCGGAAAAGTTATAATATCTTAATATATAAAAAAATATTTAAATTATAAAATTGAATATATAAACGTAATTTATTATTACTATTAAGAAATTAAAAAAAATTGAATATATATCCGTTAAAAAAATATTTCGTAAAATCGAAAAAATTTATTTATAAAGTTATAAAAAAATATAATTTTAAAAAGTTATTAATTAATTTTTATTAAAAAAATATGTTTTAAGTTATATATAAATATATATTTATAAGTTTAATAAATATAATTAGCTTTAAAAAGATAAAGCCCGTTTTATCGTATAAAACTATTAATAATTTAAAAACGTTTATAATAATATATACGGATTTATTTTCGTTAAAAAGTTATTTTAAATTTTAATTATTATAATAATTAAATTCGATTTAAAACTTAAATAATATAACGTTATAAATATTTTCGTAAACGTTAACTTATTTTACGAAATATATATAAAAACGTTTTTAAAATATTTATAACGTAATAAAATTTTTTTAATTAAAAAGGTTTTATATAATTAAAAAAACTATTTTTATTAAAACGTTTAAAAAATTAAAACTTAATTCCGTTTTTTACGAACCTTATTATTTTATTCGTTAAAAAATATTTATTTTTTCTTTATAAACGATATTATTATAATATATCGTAAAAAAAATTAAGGTTTCGTTAATTAATTAATTTAATAAATACGGAAACGATATATTTTTATAAAAAATAAAATTTTTAATAATTTTCCGGTATCGAAATAATTAAAAATAAGGCCGAAAAAAATCTAGTTATTTTAATATAACTTTATAAATATATTAAATAATTTAATATTTTAGGAAAATTTAAATAACTTTTTAAATATATTTATAACGGACGTTAAATTATTACCGAATCTTAATTTGGCCCATTTAAGTTCCGTTAATAAACACCAAAAAAATCAGTTTTATTTTTTACGTAATAATTAATACGCGACCCGATATATCCTTTATTATATCCCGACTTACCCGATTTAACTTGAACTTTAACGATATATATTATAAAATTATTAATTAAATTATATTATATTTTAATCGGTATTAAATTATTAATATTATAATTCGGAAATACGGATTCGTTAAATATTTAAAACGATACCTTTTTTATAAATAATACGATTAATCGAAATTTTTTTTAAATTTACGTTATAAAATTATTTAAAAAAATAATAAAATAATGGACGAATAAATAAAATATAATAATTATTTTTATAATAAAAAGGGAATTATTATTTTTTACGTAAATTATAAAAAAAACTTTATTTAATTTTCGATTAATTAAAAAATTAAAAAAAAATTTTAAATACGAAGATATTAAATATATAATACGATAATTAATAAATTATAGGGTTTATTAACGCCGATATTATATTTTTATAAATAAAATTATAATACGTAAATATATATAATTAATAATTACGAAAAAGAATAATAAAAAATTTAATTAAAATAAATTATACGTTTATAAATAATATATTAATAAATAAATTAATTAAAACTTTATTACGAAAAAGTTTTATATATTTCAAAAAATAATTAAAATTAATAAATATTATAAAAATTTTAAACAAACGGAACAAAATTTTAAAAATTATTTTAAAAAAGAATTAATTAATTAAAAAAATTTAATTGCTAAAGAAAAAATAGAATAAAAAATTATGCTTTTAAAAAACGATAAAATATAACGATTAACGCCATAATTACGTTAAAACGTTAAAGGGGTATGTTAGCTAGTAGGGATATACTAGCACCCTATATATGGAGATATCTCTCTGATCGGAACATATATGTTCCGGGGCTAAATTACTTTAAGGATTAGTACGCGTTACGAAAGCGCCCGCAACTAGCCATCTAATACAACATAACGAATGTCCCCTATATTTGACAGTTCCCGTATACGCTAATAAGGTATTTTAAAAAAACGTAAGTTAATTATTCCGCGTTTATATTTTCGTTAAATAGTAAAAAATTAAAAGAATTCGTAAATCGATTAACGATTATAAAGATGTTATTATAATATATACCCGTTACTGGGTTTTTTAATAATAATAATTCAGTAATAAAATTAAAAGTAATTAAATTTTATAATCGTTTTACGATTAATAATAGCTATAATTTTCCGTATAATTTATGGCGTTGTACTTTAATTTTATTATATAGGTCGTATTTTTGTAAAACCTTTTTTATTATTAACTTTATTTTAGGAAAGTAATATGTATATTATAACCGTTTTAAAGTTTTGTAAACTTTAAGATATCCGTATAATTAATATTCGTATATTTTGCGTATTACCTTTTTTTGGTACTTTTCTGGTATTTAAATTTTATCGGGTTTTTTTTCTTGTAATTAATCGTTATATTATTGGATTTTTTGATATATATTAAATATTATTTTTTTAATTATTACCATTTGCCGTAATTTTATAAATCCTTTTTTTATCAGGTCGAATATTTGGTATAAAATTTTAAAAACTTCTTTTTCTAGGTTTAGTTATTTATTAAAAGCGTTTATTTTATTATTTTTTAACCCTTTTCTGTAAATAATAATAAAATCAAATTCCGAAAGGTATTTTACATAACGAAATTATTATCCTATTAGTTTTCGGATAATAATAAACCGGATAAGGCTTTTACGATTTATATATACATTAACTTAATATAAACTCCTTTTAAAATAATACTTAAATTCCTTAAAAACGTTAATAATAACTAAAAATCTTTTATTTAATATAGCATAATTTAATTTAATTCCTTTTAATTTATAGGAATAAAACGGAATAAAGTATAGGTTACCTTAATTATCTTTTTATCCGATTATTACGTTCATAATCCGAAATATCGGTTTCTAATTTTACGGAACGATTTTAGTCGTACATAATTAATACTGGTTCGTTAATAATTATATCTTTAATCCTTTAAAAAACTTTTTTATTTCAGTTATTTATTAAAATTTCATTTCCTTTTTGGTTAAACTAAATAAAGGTATTACGATTTTGTTAAAATTACGAATAAACTTCCGGTAATAATTAACGAATCTAAAAATGTTTAAATTTCGGTAAGTATAATAAGTATTCTTTACTTTTAAACTGTTATTATTTTTTTAAGGTTTACTTTAATATATTTAAGGATAATAACGTATCTTAAGTATGGTATTTTTTGCTTTTGGAATTCGTTTTTTCGGCATTAATCAGAAAAGTAATATTTTATAAAACCTAAAAAACCTTATGGACGTATTTTTTAGGTTTTTTTTCCGAATTTAAATAAATAAAAATATTATCGAAATAATAAATAATAAAAATATTTAAGTATTTACGTAATATGTAATTAATTATTATTTAAAATATTACGGATACGTTAATAAGCTTAAAAGGTATTATTAAATACTCGTATAACCCGTATTTGGTTTTAAAGGTTATTTTTTTATTTATTTTCTGGCTTGATATAAATTAAATTATATCCGTTTTGTAAGTTTAAGGTAATAAATTATTTGGTTCCATAAAAGTAATCCTTTATTTTAATAATTAAGGATAAAAATATACGATCTTTAATTATAATATCGTTTAATTATCGGTAATCGATTATTAGTCGTAACTTTCCATTTTTCTTTTAGTACGAAAAATATAAAGTATTTTGTTAATAATTTAAAACGTTTAATATATTTTTTCCGAAATTTATATTCGAAGTATTTTCGCAATACGTATAGTTTTTATTAATTTAGGTTATATCTGCGATAAAAGGTAATTAATTTATTATTTTCTAGAATTATTTCGTAATTTTATTTATTGTATTCCGGTAATTTTATTTCGATTTATTCTTGAAAAAAACGTTCGTATTTATGATATCGTAATAATGCTTTAGTTTTTCTTTTTAAGTTTTGGGGCTGGTATTATAAATCGTCGTTTATTTTATGTAATCTTATTTTAATCGTGGTAATAACGCGTCGTATATATCTATTTCGTCCTTCTTTTTGTATTTATCGTATTTCTTTAAATAGTAAAGTTTTTATCGTATTTCTATGCTTATATTTATCGTCGTCGTTATCGATTAAGTAAAAAAAAAAATTCTTTAAATCGTTTTTATCGATAAGGGATAAACCGAATTTTACCTAACTAATCTTTTAATTAATTTCTTAGTTAATTTATCCGTTATTATAGGTAAATTTGGTACCTTTAGCATTTTTTTTTCGTAAAATTCGGCTGTATTTTTCTATAATAAACGTAATTCCTTAATTATTTCCGGTTTAATATAGTTCGGATTAGTTCCGTAATCCATTATAGCGGTATATCTTTTTTTTTCGTATTTTAATTATAATAAAAAAAATCTTTTTTTTACTGTTATATATAAAGCTTTTTTAAATGGTATATATTAATTCTTTTTATTTTTACCAGCTTATAGTTTTTTTATAGCTTGTATTTTTTTGGGGGATTTATGTCCGTAATTGTTTTAATTATCCTTTTTGTCGGCATAACTAAACTTTTAATTCGAATATTTTTCTTTATGTTGCTTTATTTAATTCGTTAGGTTAGAATTTTTTTTTAAGGATTTCGGCTTTTCCCGACCAGTTTATCGTTATAATTTACTTTTTATTTGTCGTTATTATCGGTTGGTCCTGGTATTTTTAGTATTTCTGATATTAGGTATAGTATTAGGCTATTTTTACGAGGTGTTTTCCGATTTCTTTTTTTTTTCGGAATTATCGGCGTAAGTACGTCGGAAATGTAAGTTGTTTATTATTTTCCGTTAGGCCTTTATTACTATTTAATAAATTTATTCCTGTTACGTTTTATAATCGTATTATTCGTAATAATATATGGGGTTTTGTTCGGGATAACCTTTTTTTCCAGGCCAGCTTTTTAACGTTATAATAACGTCGATATCGTTTTATGTAGCTATAGTACGTAAGTACTTGTACTATTTTTGGTTCTTAAGGTCGTTTTCGGTTTGGGTATAAAAATCGAATTTTTGTTTATATATACGCGTAACCTTTTGTTAGATATATTTTTGTTATTTTTCGTATCGTAAGCAGTAAGCTTTTTTATAATGGATAACGTATAACTTTCTATATCGATTAGGCTTTTTTAAATATAAGGTTTCGTTTTAATTTTAGTATTTTTTAATTTATTTACTTAACTTTTATTATTTCTGTCGTTATTATTTTTTTTGTTACGTATAAGATATTAATTCTTTTAACATTAATTTTTTCTATAGCTATTAGGTAATTGTTGGTCCGGTTATAACGGTATGTTATCGTATAATTGCGGCCTGAAAAACTATTTTAGTTCCCCGTAACCTTTTTCGTACTTTTGGGAGTATGTTAAGGTTTTCCTTTTTCTTAATTATGCCGAAAATAATAACCTTTTTATTTTTTGGTTATCTTTTAAATATTGGGGTTTAATTATTATATTACTTTTTAAAAGCTTTATATTAGTTTTTAATATAGCTTATTTTATTGTAATTATAATACTTAATTTAGTTCTAATCGTTTTTTTATACGGCTTTTAGTTTTATAACTTTTTAATATATATTATCGGATATATTATTTTTTCGCGAAGTATTAAGCTAGGTGAAATATTTGGTTTTGTTTGTTATATTTAACGTTTTTAGTTTTTTTCGCGTATTATCGGTTGTTAATTTTAACTGTTATTATAATATAAGCGGTTAAAAGTGTTAATTAATTATTTTTTAAAGTTTTCTTTATATATTTTTATTTAAGCTTTTAAAAAGTTTGGTTATTAAAGCCTTTTACTTTTAATTTATTTTCGAAATTCATTTAATAAATGTAATGCCGTAATTAAATACGGACTCTTTTTAAGTTAAATTTTTAAGTTATATTTCGGTTTTTATTTTTTCGATTATTATACTGAAAACTTTTCGTAATATATTTTCGAATCTTTCGTAATTATTATATATTGCCCGTATTTTAAGGAACCGTCATTTTAACGGAAACGTAATATGTTTTTTTAAGGTTAGTTTAAATTATGTAGCTGTATTCTTTTTAATGTAAATAATTACGAATTCAACTTTTAACGTAAAAGTTGTAAATTAAATAAGGAAATAACTAAAATAAGTTCGGTATTAGGTTAAAAGCAGTTAAAATTTAATGGAAGTTTTATCGAAAGGTTTTAGCTTAGGTAATTTTAATATTTTTTCGGGTTTTTTGGTAAATATTAGCTAAATAAGTTAATTTTTTCCGAAAGACCTGTAACCGTAAGGCTTTTATTTTTTTTTAAGATTTTTTTAAATTATTTTAAGCGAAGTAATAAGGCCGGCATTATTTTTTTCGAATTGGATAATACGTTTGTTTATTATATTTAACTGTTAAAATTCTTTTTTGGTAAGGTTTAGTTTTTATAGGATTTGTTCGTCGTCCGAAGCTATAATATTTTTTGGAATTATATAACTAGGGTTAATAAGTTATTTACTGTTAAATATAATATCGGAAATATTATTTAAAATTTGGTAATATTATTAAATAAAAATTTATAACGTATAACGGCTAATTAACTTAATTAATTATCAAACTTTAACAGTACGGTTTATACTAATAATAATATTATAAGAATTTAAATAATAAATTAAAAGTATAATAACGTTTAAAAATAACAAATATTAAAGGTAATTTAAGTTTTTAAATTATATTATAAACTGGTATTATTTAGATTATAAGAAAATAACGAACGTATATATGTTATTTTTGGCTTAAGGTATTTAAACGGCTTAAACTCGTAAGTTCGTTAAAACCTTTAAACCTATCGTAAGCTTAAAAGGTTTAAAGCGCGAAGGCCTTTAAAACCTTTAAGCCAGTTACATAATCTAAGACCTACGTCGGAAATAATTCTAAACCTCCCCGACCCTACGTTTATAAGCCAAACCTTCAGGTTATAACAGGTTAAATATAACGATTAAAATAAATAAAAATTAAAAAAATCAAAGTTTATTTATATATTAGATTAAGTAAATAAATTATTTTTTAAAAGTAAAATTTTAATAAAGAAAATTATATTATAATTTAAAAATTTAACCGGTTAACGGGCGATCGGAATATATAAAATATATTTCCGACGTAAATCCTAAGTTATATAACTGGCTTAAAGTGTGACGGCTGACTGGCTTAATTAATTATTAAACCCTAGTCGTACGGTTTATGTTAGCAGTAATACGGTAGGAATCTGAGCAATAGATGGAAGGTATAGTTACGTTTAGTAATAGTAGATATTAAAGGTAATCTGGGTAACCAAGTTATATTATAAGCTGGTATTATTTAAATTATAAGGAAATAACGAACGTATATATGTTTCCTTTTTTTTTATAATCGAACGTTGTTAAATACATTACGTTCGGTTTTTTATTACTTAATCGAAGGTAATCGAATAGATTGCGTTTGATTATTTATTATTTGGTCGAAGGTAATCGAATTAATTCCGTTCGATTATTATTGGTTACGTAATTTTAAGGTAACGATCGGGATTTGTATAGCTGTAATTCCGACCGTTTAAAGTAGTTAAGGTTAATTAAATTATAATACGATTTTTCCTTTTTCGGATTTTTATCCTTAAAGATTAATTTATTTGTTTTTTATTATATGGTAAGTAATTTTCCTTTTCATATTTTACGTTTTTTATATTATTGCTCGTTGTTATGTCCGGTTATAGCCGTAAAAGTAAGGAAAAATAGGTTAATTCCGACCCAGATCGTTATCAAAATTTGGTATAAATATATTTCGTTATTCGGTTTATTTTCCCGTTAACCGTTTTAATTATATTATTACAGAAAATAAATTTCGTTTTAATTTTTATATCGAAAAAGGGTATTTTTATTACGATTTTGGTAATATGCATTCGTAAGTAATATTTTGCGTTTTTAAAAAAAAAGATCGAATTAAAAAAGAAAAGGAAAATACTGAAACGTTTTTTTTAAGGCGTTAGCCCGTTTATAACGTTTTCGTTAATAAGAAAAAATATTACGCAAAAAAGTTATTAATATGGTTCGTTACGGAATGAAGGATTTAGATAAACTGGAACGGTAGGAAAGGTTTAAGGCCGAAACGTAAATAACCGATTAGGCTGGTTCCGTTTTTAATTTTTTATAATTTGATAACGTAAATTGGAACGTTATTTTTGGATTTTTTAACGTTATTGGTAAAAATCTTTTAAGAAGCATTAGGTTTCCGTAAGGTCTTTTATAGGTTTTTATATATTTTTTAATTTTAGGCAGTTTTTTTATTTAACTAAATATTACCTTTTGCCGTTTTTTTTGGTATCAAAAATTTTTTCGATTTTTTATATTAGTACGTTATTTGTTATCTTTTTTTTTTATTTCGTATGGATTTAAATTATATCCGTTGTTAATTTTAATAAGGAAATCTGGAAAACGGGATAAAGTTTAATTTTAGAAGGTAACTTTAATTAATAATAATTTTTTAAAAAATCTTTTGTAACTTTATACGATCCGATATATTTATAATCGAATTTTTTATCAAGTTATCTTATTTAAATATTTTTAATAGTTAGGTAAATTATTTTCCTTTTTTAAAAAGTTAATTTTTTTAACCTTTTTTAGTTATAATATTTTTATATTTAAGTACGTACGAATTTAAGTTTTGTTTTTATTTTTATATATAATTCTTTTAACGTTAATTAATTTTTTTTTTATAAATCCTGGTTAACCTTTTGGCATATAACCGAAATTAACGTTAATTAGTATTATTTTAATATTTTCGTAATAACTTATATTATAAATTAATTAAGTTATTAATAATTTTTTAACTTAATTATTTTGTTCGTAATTAATGTAATACCGTAAAAAAGTTTTAAGTATTTAGTTAACTTTTTTTATTTAGTTATCCCTTTGTAATTTAAAGGCGTTTAAAAGCTTATGGTTTAAGTTTAATTATATTATAAGGTTTTATTAAAATTTTAAAATAAACGTAATATTTTTATTTAATACAATTTTTATTAAAATCCGTACATATTAATCAGGTATTTAAAAAAACGTACGTTAATTATTTTAGGTTTATATTTTCGTTAAATGGTAAAAAATAAGAAATTTTATAAATCAATTTATGATTATAAAGATATTATCGTAATATATACCCGTTACTGAATTTTTTAATAATAATAATTTGGTCATAAAATCGAAAATAATTAAATTTTATGGTCGTTTTATAACTAACAATAATTATAATTTTTCGCATAGTTTATGGCATTATACCTTGGTTTTATTACATAAATCGTATTTTTGTAAAATTTTCTTAAGTATTATTTTTATTTTTGGAAAATAATATGTACGTTATAACCTTTTTAAGGTTTTGTGGACTCCAGGGTATCCGTATAACTGGTATTCGTATATTTTGCGTATTAATTCCTTTTAGTATTTTTTTTAATACTTGGGTTTTATCGGTCTTTTCCTTTTCTGACAGCTAATCGTTATATTATTAGATCTTTTGGTATAAGTTAGGTATTATTTTTTAATTATTATAATTTGTCGTAATTTTATATATCCTTTTTCGTTAAATCGAATATTTAGTATAAAACCTTAAGGACTTTTTTTTTAAGTCCGGTTGTTTATTAAAGGTATTTATTTTGCCATTTTTTTTCTGTTTTTTATAAATAATAATAAAATTAAATTCCGAAAGGTATTTTACGTAACGGAATTATTATCCTATTAGCTTTCGGATGGTAATAAACCGGATATGGTTTTTATAATTTATATATATTTTAACTTAATATAAATTTCCTTTAAGGTAATATTTAAATTTCTTAAAGGCGTTAATAATCGTTAAAAATTCCTTATTTAAGATAACGTAATTTAATTCGGGTTTTTTTAATTTATAAAAATAAAATATAATAAGTTATAAGTTATTTTAATTATTCTTATATCTAATTATAACGTTTAATATATAATTTAAAATATTAGTTTTTAATTTTACGGGGCGATTTAAATCGTATATAATTAATACTGGTTCGTTGGTAATTATATCTTTAATATTTTAAAAAGTTTTTTTTATTTCGGCTATTTACTAAAACTTAATTTTTTTTTGGTTAGGTTAAATAAAAATATCGCGATTTTATTAAAGTTGCGAACAAATTTTCGGTAATAATTAGCAAATTTAAAAAAAGCTTAAATTTCGGTAATTATAATAAATACCTTTTATTTTTAAATTATTATTATTTTTTAAGGTTTATTTTAATAAATTCCGGGATAATAACGTATTTTAAGTCCGGTATTTCTTGTTTATAAAATTTACTTTTTTCGGTATTAATTAGGAAATTAACGTTTTATAAAACCTAAAAAATTTCATGGACGTACTTTCTGTACTTTTTTTCGAATTTAAATAAATAAAAATATTATCGAGGTAATAAATAACGAAAATATTAAGGTATTTACGTAATATGTAATTAATTATCCTTTAAAACGTTACGAGTACGTTAATAAGTTCGAATAATATTATTAAATATTTGTATAATTTATATTTAGTTTTAAAAATTATTTTTTATTCGTTTCCTGGTTTGATACGAATTAAATTATATCCGTTTTCTAAGTTTAAGATAATATATTATTTGGTTCCGTAAAAATAATTTTTTATTTCCGTAATTAGGGATAAAAGCGTACGATTTTTAACCGTAATATCGTTTAATTATCGGTAATTAATTACTAATCGTAACTTTTTATTTCTTTTGGTATAAAAAATATGGGGTACTTTATTAATAATTTGTATCGTTTGATATATTTTTTATGTAACTTATTTTCGAAATATTTTCGTAATATATATAATATTTGTTAATTTAAGTTATATATAAAATAAAAAGTAATCGTTTTATTATCCTTTTGGATTATTTTATAATCTTATTTATTATATTTTAATAATTTTATTTCGATATATTTTTTTAAAAATTTTTGCTATTGGTAATATGATGGTAATATTGTAACCTTTTTTTCTGGTTTTTGGGGCTCGTATTATAAATCGTCGTTTATTTCGTATAGCCGTATTTTAATTACGGCAATAACGCGTCGTATATATTTATTTCGCCCTTTTTTCTGTCTGTATCGTATTTTTTGGGTAATAAGGTTTTTATCGTATTTTTATATCTATATTTGCCGTCGTTATTGTCGGTTAAATAATAAGATTTTTTTAAGTCGTTTTTGTCGATAAAGGGTAAAACGAATTTTACCTGGCTAGTTTTTTAATTAATTAAAGGGTTATATTAGTATAGTTATTTTTTGCCGAGGATTATGTCGTAATTTCGTATTAAGATAATATCGAAATTAATGCTTTATTTTTGTCCTTAAATATAGGTTTCGAGGTAATTAATTTTACGGTTAACTTATTCGTTATTATAAGTAAATTTAATATTTTTTATATTTTTAATTTCGTAAAGTTCGGCTTTATTTTTTTATGGCAAACGTAATTTGTTAATTATTTCCGGTTTGATATAATTCGGGTTAGCTTTATAGTTTATTATAGCAGTATATTATTTTTTCCTAATTCGTATTTCAATTATAATAAGAAAATTTTTTATCTTTTTTATTATCGTATATAAAGTTTTTTTAAGGGGTATATGTTAATTCCCTTTACTTTTGTTAGTTTATAGCGTTTTTATAGGTAACGTTTTTTTAAGGGGGCTTTATTTATAATTATTTTAATTATCTTTTTTATTAACGTAATTAAGTTTTTAGTTCGAAGATTTTTTCCTTATATCGTTTTATTTAATTCGTTAAGTTGGTAATTTGTTTTTTAAAAATTTCGGTTTCTTTTAATTAATTTATCGTTATAACTTATTTTTCGTTTATCGTTATTATCGGTTAATTTTAATATTTTCATCGTTCCTGATATTGGGTATAGTAATAGGTTATTTTTATTAAACGTTTTCCGATTTTTTTCCTTATTTCCTTTTTTTTTTCGAGGCTGCCGGTATAAGCGCGTCGGAAATATAGGTTATTTATTATTTTTTATTAGGTTTTTATTATTATTTAATAAATTTGTTTTTTGTATTTTGTAGTTATATTATTCGTAATGGTATATAAGGTTTTGTTCGGAGTAATTTTTTCCTTTTAGTTAACTTCTTTTTGTTATAAAGATATTGATAGTATTTTATGTGGCCATAATGCGTAAATGTTGGTATTATTTTTAATTTTTAATATCTTTTCCGGTTTGGTTTTTAAAGTCGAACTTTTATTAGTCTATACGTATAATTCGTTGCTGGATATATTTTTGTTATTTTTGATATCGGGGGTAATAAGCTTTATGTAATAGATAACATATAATTTCTCATATAATCGGGCTTTTCTGGATATAGGGCTTCGTTCCAACCTTGGTACTCCTTAATTTATTTACTTAATTTTTATTACTTCTGTCGTTATTATTTTTTTTATTACGTACGAAAAATTGGGTTTTTTTAACGTTAATTTCTTTTTTCCATTATATTTTTGTAGTTATTAGGTAACTGTTAATTTAATTGTAACGGTACGTTATTAAATAATCCTTATTACGGCCAGCATTAATATAGCATGGTAACTAGTTTATTGGCGTTATAAACGAAGATTTTAAGCTGAAGAAAGGAAAAGAAGAAAAGAAATATAAAGCCGCAAAATGCATAAAAATTTATAAGTATCCCCACTCTTTATGTAGCAGGTAGCTAGTTTATGTGGTAGCTGTTAACTCTATACAACTGTTGCCAGTTTTACCGTTTGTTCGTAAAGCTGCCGTTATATTACCCCCTTTTAAAAATTTATATACGATCAAAAAAAATATGCAAATTTTTGTTAGTTATAGGTACCGTTTTTTCTTTATTGGTCCGGTTCCTGCTTTTACGGCCTTATTATTATCTGGGTAATTTTCGTTAATCTCGTCGGCAGCTATTATACGTATTTATTTCTATAAACAAACCGATAATTTAGGTATTTTAAGATATTCCGTATGGAACCATTTTATTACGATCGGGACGTTTTTAAAATTAATTACGGCATATTATATTTTATCGGAATTATAACCTTTTTATTTAACTTAATATTATAACTTTTTATAATATCCGTTAAATTTTAATTATTCGATTTATTTTATTTTAAATTTTAATATACCGTTAATTTTTTTAAATAATAATAATATTTAAATTTATTAAAATAACGGATTATTATTAACTTTATATAACCGATCGGTATAAAATAAATTAATTATTTTATAATTCGGTAATAAATCGAAAATAAAATTATATTTACGTTTTTTTAAAATTTAAAAAAATAATCGGTATTTACGTTATAAAATTCTTTTTACGGAAAAAAATTTTATCGTTAATATTAAAATCGGTTAAATAACGGTTTTTATTAACTTATACCGTTTAACGTTTTTACGTTTTTAACGTAACTTTTTTCGTAAACGTTTAAATATTTTTAATTTATTTAATAATTATTAATATCCGTTAAATTAATTCGGTTTTTATTTTTATTATATTTAAATTTAATAAAAAGAATTCCGGATATTTTTGTTTAATATAATTTTTGACGGAATTATATTATAATAAATTATACGCAAAATTTAATACCGATATATATACGTTTTAATTATTTTAATATTTATCGATATAAAAACGTAAATATTATTTTAATTTTTAATTTATAAATTTAATAACCTTTTAAATTTATAAATATAAAACGTTTTCGTAATAATATTTTATATCGGTAAATTCGTTTAATTTAATTAAAAATTAAAATATAAATTATTTTACGTTATCGTTAATTTAAATAACGGGTATTTTAAAAAAACGAGATAAATATCGGTAATATCGGTTAATTAAAATTTTAATAATATTAAAATTTTTACTTAATAAAATTATTATAATTTTATTAAATTTATTAATAAACGTTTATATATAATTATAACCCTAACGGTTTTTCGGTATACTTTTTCCGTCGATAACGACATAATTTTAAATATTATTTAAAAAAAAAAGTTCCGGGATTTTATTTCGAAACGTTTTATTCCGACGGTAATTATAATAATTCCGGATATATTATCGAATATTTTATTTAATCCGGAATTAAATATATTTCCGTATTAATATTTTAAATACGTAAATTTGGTAAATAAATATTATATAAAAAAAATACGGCCGTTGATTATTTTTTTGGATATTATTAATTTATCGTTTTTTTTACTTAAATTTTACGTTTCGTTTTTGCGGTAAATAAAACTAATTAAGTTAATATTTTATAAAATATTTTCGATTCGCTTTTTAATTGGTATTTTGTTAATAATAACGATAAAAAAATTTAATCGTTCCGGTAAAATTAAAGCTTAAATTTTTTTTCGGATTTTAATTATAAATAAATTAACCGTTTTTTATAAAAAGGTATTTACGGTAATATTTTTTTTACCAGGTCGATATTAAAAAATAATATCGAAATTAAAAAAAATCGGTTTATCGGATTTAATACGTAAAAAAAATGCGTTTATTTATAAAATATAACAAAATTTAATAATTAATTATAATAAAAAAAACTTTAATTTTAAAATTTAAGATAATAATATTCGAAAGTTTAAATTATAATAAATAATTTTTAGTTTTAAATAAAATATATTTTTTTATTAACGTTATAATTTTTAAAAATTATTTTATTAATTTTTATTTGTTATCGTCTTATTATTATTAAATAATATTTCCGGTTACGTTACGGAATACGTTTATTTTTACCTTAATCAGTTAATTAAGTTAAAAAAAATTGAAATTAAAATTTTGTAAATAAACCGTTATATTTTTTCGAAAATTCGTTTTTATTCGGGTTTTATTACGAAAAAAAAATTTAATAAATATTTTAATAATTCCATTATACCGTTTTTATAATAACAAAATATTTATATATAATTATAAAATTCTATAAATAAATAAATTACGATACGGTTATTAAAATTTTCGAATTTTTATTTTTATTTTATTTTAATTTTAATTAAATTAATAAAAATATTTATGCCGGTTTTTATAATAATATCGAAATAATTTATTTTTTTAATATTAAACCGGAATCTTTTAATATTTCCTTAAAAAGTAACCTTATATAACCGGTAAATAATTTTTTCGTAATATTTTTAAAAAAAATTTTAAAACCGGAATAAATTATAACGTTATCGGTATAAACGTTTACGTAATAATCGAAAAATTTATATTACTAAATATTAATAAACGATTATTATTAAATAAACTTTATTTTAAGTTTGAATAAAAATATTTTTTATTAAAACGTTTTTTAACGGATTTTAAATATTATTAAATATTCCGATTTAACGGTAATACGAAATTTATAAAATATTTAAATAATATTAATTTTAATAAAACGTTTAACGTTCCGATAATTAAATATAATACCGTTAAATAAAAAAGTTAAAATAAAATAATTTTTTAAATATTAATTTTTTTAAATATAATCGATATAAAATTAACGTTTCGATAAATATAATTTTGAGGTAAATAAAATTAAAACGGTTTTTTTTATATACATTATTCGATAAAATCCATTTTTAATAATTTATTTATTATTTCTTTTTTTAACGGAAAATATTAAACGGACATCCGGTAAATTAAAAGTCCTAAGGCGCATATCGGCCGGTCAAATCTTAAAACTATATTATGGCCGGGTCGGAAATTTAAAAAAATATTAATTTTTTTTTTCGAAAAAAACCTTTCTAAATAAGCGAAAAACTTTAATAAAAATTTCCGGACTTATTTTACGTACTTTAAATCTTTATTTTCGGCAAAGGGAATTTTTTGACCGTTATATATTTTCTATTTTTATAAAATAATTAATATTATAACGTTTAATTCTTTATTTTTTAAAAAAATAGTTTTTTAAAATAACGGAAACTTAATTTATCGTTTTGTACGGAAATTAATTTTTAACTTATTCGTTAACAAAATAATAATTATATTATCTTAAGTAATTTTTATAACGGAAATAATCGGTTTAATATTATATACGTTTAATAGAATTCTTTTATTTAATATATTTCACGGAATAATAAATACGGACGTTAAAATAAAATTATTTTCGGGTTTTTTTTATAAACGTTAACAGATTTAATATTATTTATCGGCCTTTTTTATAACGCGGTTATAATAATTAATATTTTCCTAATTTTTAAAATTAACGTATTTATTTAGTAAATATTAGGCTAAAAATTTAATCGTTAATAAAAACTTAATTAAAGCTAAAAGATCGTTAAATTAACTAATATTTTTATTTAATTAAAACCGATAAAAATATCGTATCCGGTATTTATAATTTAAAAAACTTAATCGGAAAAACGTTATCCGTTAATTTCGATTATTATAATTATTTAAACTTTTATTTAACAGGTAAGTTACTTCCGTTAATTTTATAATTAAATTAACTTTTTTAACCGGATAATATAAATTTATAATCGTTTTTTCGTTTATTTCATAAAAAAGAATTAACGAAAAATCGGATTTATGTTTCGGTATTATAAAAAACGGTAATCCGTAAGTTAATTTTATTTACTTAAATTTACGTAATTTTAATAAAAACTTTATATTTTTTACAATTACTTATTTCCGTTATTATTAAAAAAATTATCAAAAAGTTTTCCGATAATTCTACTTTTTTCCCGATTTATTAGAACCGGACGAATTTTTTATTATTTTTACCGTAATAACCTTTTTCTTAATAAAATAATCGCTAACCTTATGTCCCGTCTTATTATAATTAAAATACGTACCGGCTTTTTAATAAGCTTTTTTTTCGATTTCCGATAAAAGCTTATTAATATTATCCGAAATTTTCGATTTAGTAAAATTATTATTCGGATAAAGTTTTTTATTTTTCGGTTTATTATTATTAAGGTCGTATAATTAAAGCTTACGTTTTTGCTAACGTTTTATGTAAATAAGTTAATTATTATAAACGGTTATAATAATATAGTTATAAAATTTTTCGTAAATAACGTTAAAATTACGGTTATCTTTAAAAAAGTACAAATTAAAATTTAAGGAAATATATTTTCATAAAATATATTTTTAATTATTTTCGGCAATTTTTATTTTTTAAACGAAAACGTTAAATTTAAAAATAAAATCGTAAATATTTTAATTTTTGCCGGGCTTAAAAATAGAAATAGGGAAAATCTTTTTGGTAATAAAGGTTTAATTCGGATTATGGTACGATAATTTTAATATTTAAATTATTTCGGTTACGTAAAAAAAAGTTATATAATTAATCAGTAACGAATTTTAATTATTTGTTTAATTTTTTAAAACAGTTTATTAAATAAATTATACGAATTTTTTCGTTTTAAAAAATTGGTTTGTTTATTTCGAACTTATTTATAACTTTATAAACTTAAACATTAAATTTGGTTTTATTACCGTTAAACTTAATTAGGTTATTAACATAAACTTTCTTTTTTAATTATAATTATAATTTATATTATTATTTTTTATAAATTTACGGAAAATAAGTTATATAGTAATATCGGTAAAATAAAACGTATTAATATTACCGAAAACGTTATTAATTATATTTTCCCGGTAAAAATAATAAACGTTATCGGAAAAAATAAAAAATAAAAAATTTTATACGGCTTAAAAATAAATAATTTCGTTACGAAGTTTTTAAAATTTTCCCCGAATATTTTAATCGTCGTTAGTTATCTCGTCGATTAACTATCTATCGGAATTAGTTTTTAAATAATTATAATTTTGGTTTTAATTTAATAAACTTTTTATTTTTAAGAATTCGGTTTCGTTTTTCGGTACGTTATTTTTTACCCTTTTTTTAAAGTATTCGTCGTTTTCCGTATTTTCGATTTTACTTTTAATTAATTTAAATCGTTCCGAACGTGGATTGGTTAATAAATAATTTTTTTTAATAAATATCTAGTTTTAATATTAGTTAATTTAGGTCTTAATTTTCGATCTAGTTTAAAACGCGTTATTTTTCGTCGTAACGTTTCGACGTAAAGAAAAAAAATATAATACCTTATTTATTAATCGTTAAATTATCGAAAAAGGGAAAAAGTTTAAAATAATATTACGGCCAGCATTAATATAATCTGGTAACTAGTTTATTAGGGCTATAAACGAAGATTTTAAGCTAAAGAAAAGAAAAGAAGGAAAAAAATATAAAGCCGTAAAGTGCGTAAAGATTTATAAGTATCCCCACTTTTTATATAGCAGGTGGCTAGTTCATGTGGCAGCTGTCAGCTCCATGTGACGGTTGCCAGTCTTACGGTTTGCTCGTAAGGCTGCCGTTATAATCGTAGCCTGAAAGAGTGCTTTAGCTTTTCGTAATCCTTTCCGTATTTCCGGAGGTAGATTAAGGTTTTTCTTTTTTTCAACCATACCGAAAGTAACGACCTTTTTATTTTTTAGCTATCTTTCAGGTACCGGGGTTTAACCGTTTTGTTATTGTTATTTAGGAACCTTATATTAATTTTTTATATGGCTTATTTTATTGCAATTATAATATATAATTTGGTTTTAAATTTTTTTTTTTAATTTTATAGGTTTTGGGGCTATTTTATGGCTGGTAAAAAATATATTACGCTTTTTATTTTGGTTAATTTCCGTAAACTTAGGTTTGGAAATAAATTATCTTTTTCGTTTTTATTGTCGTTTATATTATTAGTTATCGATTTTTACGACCTTTACGATATACTTATTTAAAGTAATAAGGCGTATTATTTTAATAATCTTATTTTTAATCACATTTTTTAAATTTTTATAAAAAATATTAATTAAGTTATCGTTTTTTTCGTTTATTTATCTTATTTTAGCCATAAGTTTTTTAAACGTATTTGGATATTGGTCTTTTTTGTTTTAGATCGAAGATTTTTTATGTTACTGTTTTTTCTTTATCTAGGTATCCGAAATTGGCCCTTAATTTTTTTCGAAATTAATATAATATTAAAAAAAAAATTTAATAATCTGGTACTGATCCGACTTTTTATTTTCCAAGTAATTTCGTAAGATAAGTTTAAATTAATCTAAAGCGTTTTTTTTTTAAAAAATATTATAACCGTAAAAATTTTATTAGTTTCGTTAATAATTCCTTCGAAACGAAAGTAAATACGTACTTAAATAAAGAAGTTTTATATATTACCTTTTCCGTCGTAAAATTCAGATTTTTTGGGTTTAATTTTAATTTTATTAATCCGGATAGTATTAATCTGGGCCTTAAGGTATTAAATAACCTTTTCGAATTTTTTAATCGTATCTTTATATTATTATATAATAAGTTTTTAAGTATTATCCGATATATTAATAATATAACGTATTACTTAAAATTTAATTAATTATTAAACCTTAATTGTACGGTTTATATTAATAATAATACGGTAAAAATTTAAGTAATAAATTAAAAATTTAATTACGTTTCATAATAATAAATATTAAAAGTAATTTAAATAATTAAGTTATATTATAAACTAATATTATTTAAATTATAAGAAAATAATAAACGTACATACATTTCCTTTTTTTTATAATCGAACGTAATCGAATAAACTGCGTTCGATTTTTTATTATTTAATCGAGGATAATCAAACAGATTACTTTCGATTATTTACTATTTGATCGAAAATGGTCGAACCGATTCCGTTCGATTACTACTGGTTACGTAATTTTAAAGTAACGATCGGGATTTGTATAGTTATAACTCCGACCGTTTAGGGTAGCTAAGGTTAGCTGGGTCATAACATAAAGGTGTTAAAAGTTTTAACGCCTTAAATCTTTTAAATTTCTAATAAAGCTTAAAAGGTTTAATTAATTTAAAGGTATAAATTGTTTAAATATTTTAAACTAAAAGTAATATATATACGTTCGTTATTTCTTATAATTTAATATTACCAGCTAATAATATTAACTTAATTATTTAAATTATTTCTAATATTTATTATGACTAGACGTAATTACACGTACGATTTATTACTTAGATCCTTATAATACCATTGCCAACGTAAACCGTACGACTTAGGTTTAGTAGTTGGTTAAGCCGTTAGCCATTGCAAATTCCTGGCTTTCTTATACCTAACGTTACAGTTTCCGGTACCTCCCAGGCAGTTCCTAACAGTCCCGCGTCCTTGTAACATAGACTTCATCAGCAAGTGGGAGAAGCCGGGGATTATTCAGCACGTACAAACTTGTTCGATTAGCAACACAGAACTAAGTGGAAAGGGAAGGAAATTGTAACGAATTTGCCACGTCTGTAATTGTTAATTTGCAACTATTACGTCCTATGAAATCCCACATTTCTTTGCAATAATGCCCCAGCCATTGCTGTGATATCCATCAGCACGAGTAAAGTCGTTAGAAGAAGAAACAAGACTACCGCAATAGGAGATAGTGAAACAATAAAAATATCAAGAATGAACTGATATGGATCCCATGTAAACTCAGGCCTAGACCGTTGGAAAAGAAATCGATAGAGCAATGTCCTCGGCCAAGCCATCCATGGGATAACAAAGTGGTGCAGACGAAGGAAGCACACTTTGTAGAGGAGTCCAAATCCCTTTCTTGTGTTCCAAAATTTCGCTGCCGGCGGTTGGAATCTTGAGATCAGGTACCCCTTCCTTCCTCCGCCTTCCATCTCTATGTCAGATGGCGGCACTGGAGGCGTCAGGACCTCCTTGAGATATCTGAAATAGTTCGCCAGGTGTCTCTTGTACCCCAGTCTTAAATATTCTCGCGCTGATGTCCAAGACTGACGAACGAAACCCCCTGAGCCCCGTACAGCAGAGGAAGTTCGCGCGGATAGTTTGGTCATACCGACGCCTATCAGTAGCGTCAAGAAGAGCAGCGCAATAAGAAAGACGAAATAGGAAGCTAGCGTAGCCGACGCTGGGAGTGGGTTCATGCTGTATATTCCCTAATCGTTGTTGAACATCACATGCGTAGCGTTGTGAATTTTCTGATGTATAACTTACTGCTGATGTCCCCAGTGGGAGATAGAGAATTGCAAGGTACGTAAGAACTCTAACGCGTTCCCCTTGTTGGAAAGCCGAACGGGCTTCTAAAACAGCTGTTGCACCGTAAAGCTAATCCGAAGTGAGCGGGCGGTTTCGAAAGACAAGTAATAGTTCTTACTGCGTTTCTCTGAAGTGCATGTTAGCATTCATCCAGGAATCCCAGGGCAGCTGATTTGTGTAACAAATTACCCTTTCTTGAACATCTTGTCGACATGACAAAAGCTCTTCTCGCAGCTCTTTCAAATCTGAAGCTTCCTGCATACACTTCTGTGACCAAAACTCAATCCCTGGTCGTTCAGAGGCGTGTGCTTCGGCATTGAGCTTCTTCAGGAGGTGGTTGGATATCTTATCTGCAAACCTCAGCGTGGCAGAGATCGAGTGACAGACCATGTCGCAAGTTTTAACAACCCAATGATATAGATGCGACTTCGTGAAGTTCTCGTCATCAAAAAGACTCGTGTTGTCTAATTCTGATAGGCGAGCCTTCAAGGCATCGAAGATATTCTGCTCATCAATCCTCTGCGTCTGTAGAGCTCCATGAATGCCCGCTAGAAATTGCGCAACGGGCGTTGGCGAAACTGATTGCGTATCGTCCATGTTGTAACTCCGGCTTCGAATGCAATTGACTATGAGAATGCTCCAAATAGTTTCTGAGATCGTTAGAAAGTCCAGTTCCTCGCGCCGCGAAGTGGATTGTTCGGGGGCAAAGAACGTTAATAAAACAGATGATGACCCTCGACATAGGTGCATGGAATCTCTGTTCGTAGAAGATGGTAGCGGCCTGAAGGCTTCTATGACCTTGAGGTCAGGGAGCTCGATGTGCGGTATGTCGTCGCCAATATCTTGTAATACAAGGTGGGGTATGTGGCAGGAATACGACAGTCTTCGATAGCATATTCTGGTGTCCTTTTGAAACAGAAGTTAGCAAGTTATATATAAAATCCCTCTTCAAAAGCGAAAACTCACGCTATCTGTATCCGAAGGGGTCATTGGCTGGAACTGACCCGGTTCCTTGAGCATATGTCGAGAGTTAACGTGTCTTTGGATGAATTCCCTGATGAAAGCCGTGTCTTCGTTCTGAAGCCGAAAACAAAATGCATGCAGCAACAGCAATGGAGATCTTCGCATTAACGACGCTTTCTCTTCGATCTGTCTAGATGGCAAACTTAGTAATGCATAAGGGAACCTGAAACTGAACGTCTTACACAATGCAACCCCGTGAAAGTCGTGGCTGTTCGGCCGGATCTGGGGTTAGTGGCCAGGGTGGCGTATCTCTGCCGCTACTGCTGAACTACATAAGCTCCGTGTAAGTACTCTATCCGCAAGAGCGATAATCATGACGAGGAATATGCGCACCTTCGAAAGAAAGAAATACTTTGCCGCCAATGAGTCCATGGCAGCTGGCCGTCTTGAAACAATATCATCTGAGATGGATACCTCCTCAACCGTGCTGCAGTTGATCAATTCGCTGGCTTCACCCGAGCCAACTGTATCGAGGTATCGATTTGCATTTGCCGCAAGAATTTTCAGTTGATCTGTGCGTTGACAACTGCCCCATCTCTGTGGTTCCTTGAAAGAAACCAAATCTGACAAGATGTCGGTTAATACACCTTCGATTGTTGAAGATTCGTCGTAGTGAAACTCGAATTTGAACCCGCCCTTTGGAGGGCTCTGAACTGTATCATCCTCCATCACGATCTCGAGTTGTTGACTGTGACAAAGTTTAACATATAACAATGCCGCGGAGGATTGGTAGATGGTTGAGGGTTAGGAGCTCAAGGTATATATGCACCGTGTCTCCTATTATGTTACACAGCCACCACCGTCGCAGCGACGCATTGCTAATAGTGCGCCAGTCTTCTAGCACTATTTCTGCTCAGCCCCCAATAGAGGCAACCCACAAGGTCCCGAAGGCAGGGAAACCATCACATGCCACGACGAGGCTAAATTTTTTTCTTTTCTTTTTTCATTTCTCCATTCAAGTAACTGTTGGCTGTATAATAGAAACACAAGGATGGCCCCAGTAGTGATAGCCTGCATATCTCAGACAAGGGATGGGCCGGGTTGCTCTCGTACAAGCCACATACCATTCCACAACGCTAAAAATTAACTAATTAAATCCCAAATCCCCGTAACGAGCTAACAAGGCCTGAGTTTACCTCACAAAAATCAGGCCCTATTTTTAAGGTTGGGGCTGCGCCGCAGGCGCAGCCGTGGCTAGCGCTTTTGATTAAGAAGTAGCTGTAAGGGTTAGATGTATCGATTAAACCTTTTTAAGAAGAAGTTTTATAGAAATAATAAAACCTTAAAAATAGGGCCTAATAGCAAGTTGTAATTTTTTGGTTCCGTTTTATATATTCCTATATATATTTTCAAAAATTATTTGTTCGAATTTTTTAAAAATAATTTTAATTTAACCTTATTTAGTTTATAATTACGAAAAGTTAATATAAAATTAAAATCTTAATTTTTTTATATATATTTAATTTTAATTAAGATAAAATTAATATTATGCGCCCGAATAAATAATTAAAAATATCGTTTTATATATATTATAACCTTTTATCTTTTCCGGATTAAGATGATAATAATATAATTTTATAAATTAAAATAATAATATATAAGGTTTAAAATCGTTTATAATAAGTTTCGAAATATATTTTTTCCTTAATTAGCCGAATATAAATAACGTATTAAAAGATTTAAAATAAATATTTTAAATTTTCGAATATTTAAATTTTTAAAACGAAACGTTTATTTTTATCAGATATTTTTATTAGGTTTTTATTAATATAAACGTAATTAATTTATACGTTATCGTTAAATATATAACCGATAACTTTATAAAGATTTTATACCGTCAGTTTATTCGTTTATATTAAGAGTTATATTTAATAACTAAAGGCGTATTTTATAGAAAAAATAAATAAATACGATATATAATTAAATTTTCGGAAAGTTTAAAATTTTTTTCGTTATTAAAATAAGTTTCGGAAAGTTTTTAATTATTTAAATTATACCTTTAATTAAATTAGCCGAAAAATAACGAATTTTTATTTTAATAATTATAGAAACGAAAAAATTCGATCTAAAAAATATTCGAACGTATAATTGCTGGATGATATAATTATATTATTTTTAATCTTAAATAATTATCAAACAATTAATTCCAGATTATTATATTAAATCTTATTTTCGAATAACGATATAATTTGGTTATTATTAATAAAACATATTTATTATTAAAAAAATTTTTCCGGCTTAAATATATTAATATCCGTAATTTACGTTTTATTCTTTTTATTAACGTATATTAATTTACGTATATAATAATTATTAACGGTAATATAAAAAAGGAATTTCGCAATATAAAGGTTTTAATAAAGCCGGAAATTTAATAAGGTATAGTTATAAAGTAAAGGTCCGGTGTTTTAATATTAATTACCTTAAAAGCGATATTAATTTTTTTTTAAAGTTAACGTTTAAATTAAACCTACTTAAATTTGTTATTAATTAACGTGTCCGAATTATTAAATGATTTTTCTGTAATTTAACTTAATAACTTACGTATTATTATAAAAATTATTATTTATGTTAATAATAAGCTAAAAATTATAAATATCCGAAATTTCTTAATTAAAATTATAATAAATCGGTGATATTTATCGAAGATTATAAAAGAAATTATTAAGTTTTATAATTCCGAAATACCTTACGGAAACTAGGTTTACGTATACGATAAATTAAAAAAGTTTAATAATTTTATCCATATTATAATATTTACCGTTATTTTTAAATTAAATATAAATATTCTGGATATTAATTAAATAATATAATAGAAAATACCGAAAAGTTTTTTAATAAAAAATTTATAATAACGATTTAATTAAGCGGTTAATGGTTATTAATAACTAAATATAACTAATTATAAATAGATTATATTATCTATATTTTATTAAGTATTTAATAAATATAAAACCGAATTAATTATTATAAAATTAATTAAAATAATAAAGAAAATTTAAGTCCGGTAAATTAAAAACCGTATTATTTATTAAAATATAAAAGTCGTAATAAAAATTAACGTTACGGATTCGGATAATAAAAAAGACGATAAATTATTTATCGGAAATAATTCCGATTAAAACGAAATAATTATCGAATCTTAATTTTAATTTTCGGCTACTTAAAATATTATTTACATTATTTATAAATTTCTTAAATAAAATTATTTTAATTTATGAAATATAACGAAAATAAGGATTTATTAACGAATATTACTTAATGGTAAATATATACGTAAAACGATTTTGATATATTTAAAAAAAAATAAAGTTATTATATTAAAAAGAATTATTATAATTTTATTTTGGTTGGATTTTGTTATAATTTATGTACCCTTAATTGTATTTCTATATCCGAATTTTCGAATTTAAAGAAATCCGTATAAAAATAATTAAAAACCGGTTCGTTAAAGGTAATTATTTAGGAAATAATCGAATTATAATATAAATAACGTACGAATAAATTATTTTTTATACGGTTATTTCCGTTCGGCATTAAAAAAAAACGTTTATTTTTATTAAACTTAAATAATTTTTTCTTAATACGTTCCCGAATAAGTTAAATAAAACAAAAAATTTTATTTAATCTAAAATATAATTAAATAAATTAAGGTAATTTTGGGGTTCGATAAATAATAATATTAAAACGTTTTAAAAAATTACTTTTTTTTACGTTATATTTAATTTACGAAAAAGCCGTATTTTTCATATCGTAAAAAATACGAAAAACTTTTTATATACGGCGGATTAAGTTTAATTTAAAATAACGGTATTATATATTTATATTCCGAATCCATTTATATAAGTTACGGATTATAACCATATTATAAATCCGATAAATATCGGAAAAAATTACGTAATTACCGTAAACCGCGTTCCGTTTTAATTAAAGTTTATTAATTATAACCGTTCGGTTTAAATTAATAATAAAAAATTTAACGGTAATTTAAATAATTTAAATATTAACCCGGTATATAATTTATACCCTTTTACGGCTTAAAATTACGACCCCGGTTATTACAATATTTATATTCGTATTCGTAATTTGCGATATAATAAATAATCTTAATTAAAAACCCGTTTCGTTTTATTTATTTATAACGTTATTCCAGAATTTATAATTCCTTAATATTTTTGATTTATTAAACCCTTTTTTATTACCGTATCCGTATTTATTTAATTCGTTTATTTTTATTTCGTTACTGGAATTGCCGGTATTACGAAAAGATAACGATACGTAATTTAACGTTATAAATATTATATCGGAAAATAGAGCCGAAATAATAATTATTATCGAAATCGGAAAGTTACGCGTTAAAAATAAATAATATTTATTTAATAATAATAATAATTATAATATTAAGTCGAAAATTAAAAAGCGTAACCCGGCCGGTTTTAATTAAGGCGGACGGTAAAAAACGCGTTCGGTTTCGAAACGGGATCGGGATTACGGTCGTTAATAAATAAGGTATATTAAAAGTTAAAACGTAACCTTATAACTTTTTACGATTTTTAACGGTATATTTTCGAATTCGTTAAAATACGGGATATTATAAATATATTTTTCCAATACCTTTAAATTCTTATAAAATATTAATGTTACCTTATAATCCGAAACGAAATTTCTTTGATATTAAAATAATTTAATTATATAAACCGGCAAAATAATATAATTATATTCGTTATTTTGTTAATTTTAAATTTATTAAGAAGTATATAAATATTAATTTGTTTAATCCGGATTAATTATATATTATTATAAATATATAATAAGCTTTATAAATTAAAAAAAGTAACAAATTCGAATATTATATATTATAAAGTATAATATATTATAATTATTAATAAATTATCCTCTTTAAAATATAACTTTTTATTTATAATATTAAATTAAAACTTTTTACAATTTATTTTCCGGTCCCTTTTTTCGAATTCGTTATATTAATTTTTAAAATATTTTTATTTTTTTAATTTTTAAGTTATTTTAATTCGGATTAATTAATTAATCGGAAAAATTAATTATATAAGTAAATAAACGATATAAATAAGTTTTAGTTAATATCGGAAAGGTTATTTTCGTATTATATACGTAACTATTCCGGCATCCGTTTTTTTCTAAATATTAACTTAAAATATTTAAAATCCCGGTTTTATAATAAATTAAAAACTTTTATATTTTGTAATTTATTTTTTTCGTAATTATAGGTATTATTTTTTAAAGCCGGGTTTTGGTTATTACTTTTTAGGTTTATTACGTACGTTATTTTCTTTTTCTTAGAAACTTTTATAATAACTGTTTTTTTAAAATAATTTATTTAAGGTTTTAATTAATACCTTCCGAAATTTATCGTCCAGGTTATTACGTTTTTACGGGGGATTTTGGTAATTATAAGTTTTTTAAGTCCGTCGTTTTATAAAGGATATAAATATATCGCCTAACGTTAAATATACCGAATAAAGGTTTATCGGTATTTCCGGTTACGGCTTTTAAAGTTTCCCTTTCCGAAATAACCGACGTATAAAAGTATAAAGTTCCGGTTGCTTAATTTTGCTTTTTTTTTCCGGCGTAACCCGAAAACCGGGTAAATTTCGGAATTTTTGTGTATTAAAATCCTATATAATTATACTGTTTGTTAAATATTTTAAATAATTACCAAACTTTTCGGTATTAATAGCGAATATGTTACGATATTTACAGATTTAATTTTTAAATATACTTATTTAACCGTTATAAATTTGAATATAAGGACGGATTTCTTTTTTCGCTTAATATTATAAAAAATATTACGGTTTTATTATTTTAATCGGGATTATACGACTACTATATTCTGGATATTATTTATATTACGTAAGTTATTATTTATATAAACTTTTAAACCGTTAAACGGCCTATTTTATATAATATTTTAAATAAAATATATTAATTAAATTTATAATATAAAAATATTAATTTTACGATTCCAAAAATTTATTATCTAATAATCCGTAATATATAATTCGTTAACTTTTTCGTAATATTTTAATATAACGAAAAAACCGAATAACGTTATATATTATTTCATAATATCGTTTTCGGATAGTAAAAATAGGAATTAAAAGTTATTGGAATATATAAATACGTTTTTTATTAACGTTTTATAAATTATATATATGTAATCGAAACATTTAAATATTTATTTAAGTATTATTCAGATATTAGTATAAATAAAATATGCGTTAATAATTATATAATAATAAACAAATTACGTTTTTAAATATATATTAATAAACCCTATTTTATTAAGGCTTTTTTAATACGTTAATCCTATCGAATATTTACCTGGCAGAAATTATTAATAATTTATCGGCTGGCTTAAGGTCTGGAAGGGATTTATAAGTAGCTGGAAAGGAGGCATAAAAAATGGCGCCGTAGTTAATATACGTCGTATCGAAAGTTAACTTAATAGTAGTTATATTTTTATATATGCCTTAATCTTTCATTAGCTTATTATAATACGTTAGGATAAAGTTTTTATATTCCGTTTAATTAAACGGCAATAATATTATTATAATATTTATATTATATTAGATATTATAAAAAGAATATAAAAGAATCTGGAAATATTATAAGCTTACCGATAATATTTTTGGTTAATTAGGATTAAAAATTAAACGAAAAGGATATAAGATATAATGAACGGAATAAACTTTATACGATTATATATTATTAAGTATTATAAATAAAGCATTTATATATAAACAATTTAAAAATAATATAAACTTACCGATAATATTGCTGGTTAATTAAAACTAAAAATTAAGAAAAGGTTATAAAATATAATAAACGGAATAAGGTTCGTACGATTATATAATATTAGGTACCAGAAATAAAATATTTATATATAAAAGATCTAAGGATAATATAAACTTACTAACGGTATTTTTGGCAGATTAGGACTAGAAATTAAAGGGAAGGATATAGGATATAATAAACGGGGGAAAATTCGTACGATTATATAATATTAAGTATCATAAATAAAGTACTTATATATAAAAATCTTGCGGATATTATAGGTTTACCGCCGGTATTTAAAGCTTTTTAGGGTTAAAAATAAAAATAAAGGATATAAAATATAATAAACGGGGTAAGATTTATATGCTAAATAATATCCGAAAATGTATTAATATTAAAAGGAATACGTAGTAATTTATAATATATAAACGAAACCTATAAATAATTAATAAGTTATAAATAAATTTAAAAATAATATATATAATTAAGATTAAAATATATACGAATTTTAAGATTATATAATTATAGGTATATAAATAGCTAAATTTATATAAGTTATTAAATATTAACTTAAAACTTAACGTTATTTTTTTGTAACGGCTGATTAATTTAATTAATTATTAAACCTTAATCGTACGGTTTATGTTAGCAGTAATACTGTAGGAATCTGGGTAATAAATTAAAGGTATAATTACGTTTGGTAATAATAAATATTAAAGGTAATTTAGGTAATTAAGTTATATTATAAACTGGTATTATTTAAATTATAAAAAAATAACGAACGTATATATATTATTTTTGGCTTAAGGTATTTAAGCGGTTTAAATTTTTAAGTTCGTTAAAATTTTTAAGCCCGTTATAAATTTAAAGGTTTTAAAACGTTAAAATTTTTAAGTTTTTTAAGTTAATTATATAATCCGGGATTTACGTCGGAAAAAAATTTTTAATTTTCCGACCGTTTATTTTTAAGTTAAATTTTTAGGTTATAATATAATTTTTTTTTTTAAGATTTTTATTTTTAAAGATTAATTTATTTATCGTATTTATTTAATAAATAACTTTTTTTTTTATATATTATTTTTAAATTATTTTAATCGTTATATTTAACCGTATCGAAAAATAAAAATTATTTAAACGTAATAATATTTTAATTTAATCGAAATAAATTAAAATTTTTAATTTTGTTATATTTTTTTATATTTCGTATTTTCGTTATAAATTTAAACGGAAAATTTATAAGGTTTATTTTAATTCCGGAAAATATTTTCGTTACGTCGAATATAATAATTTTTATAATTTATTTAATTTTTTTATTTTTAAATATTAATAGTTTTTGAACGAAAAAAAACGGTTAAAACGTAAAAAGAAATAAATGCAAAAAGTTTTTCGTTTTATCGTTAATAAATTAAACCGTTTTTAAAAATAACGTAAAATTTTATGTTATCGTAAAATTAAAATATTATATCGTAATATTTAAAATACGGAAATAATAAAAAAGTTTAAACGATTAAAAAAAATATAATAATAATTAAAAATTAAATTAACCGTTTTTATATAAGCCGTTTTTTTTGTTAATTAATCGTTAAATTAAAACGTATTTAATTTTAATATTTCCGGTATTATTAATAAAAATTTTTTAATAAACGTTAAATTTTCGTAAAATTTTTTATAGGTTTTTATATATTTTTTAACTTTAAATAATTTTTTTATTTAATTAAATATTATTTTTTTCCGTTTTTTTTTTAATACCAAAAATTTTTTCGATTTTTTATATTAATACGTTTTTTATTTTTTTTTTTTCCGTTTTATATTAATTTAAATTATATCCGTTATTAATTTTAATAAAAAAATATAAAAAATAAAATAAAATTTAATTTTAAGGAATAATTTTAATTAATAATTATTTTTTAAAATTTTTTTTATAATTTTATATAATCCGATATATTTAAAATCGAATTTTTTGTTTAATTATTTAATTTAAATATTTTTAATAATTAAGTAAATTAATTTTTTTAACCTTTTTTAATTATAATATTTTTATATTTAAATACGTACGAATTTAAATTTTATTTTTATTTTTATATATAATTATTTAAGTTATTTTAAAATAAAAATTATTTTAATGTTAATTAACTTTTTTTTTTATAAATTTCGGTAAATTTTTAATATAAAATTAAAATTAACGTTAATTAATATTATTTTAATATTTTCGTAATAATTTATGTTATAAATTAATTAAATTATTAATAATTTTTTAATTTAATTATTTTATTCGTAATTAATATAATACCGTAAATAAATTTTAAATATTTAATTAATTTTTTT